>APFE030022092.1:97727-265567 GCA_000404065.3 Pinus taeda
TGCTTACCTACTTCGTGTGGTGCGTACTTGATCCCTAACGCTTGCCTCCTTCGTTTGGTCATCGTGGTTGATCAATATTGCTTGCCCCATGAGGTTGGAATGATCGCTACCACTTGTCCCCATGAATAGAAAAGGATCGCTACAGATCAATTATACGCCCCGCATGACCTGGCATAACCAGATTGGCAAAGAAAGGTTCCAAGTTCGCTTACAACAGATTTCATAAACCTCCTAATTCTTTGGTTTCTTTTATGAAAATGCTACTTTGGGGTGTCCAAGGCATTAATCCTTAGTGGGCCATACAACTGGATTTTCTTCCATATCAACTATATCCTCTTAGAGTGTTTCTCTTGTATAACCGGTATTTCATTGCCTAGGCATTGATGCCCATCAGCGCGCGTAGTCCTTGCTTACTCTGGGGTTTCTCCATTCAGCCCATCCAAACGAACAGGAGCTTGATATGAACCGTGAGCATGCTTAGGAACATCACATTGATTGAGCAACATGAAGAACTCAGGTTTGATACATCAACTGAGCCCATTCGGTAGTATTCCAGCACAGAGATCTAGGTCCTTTTCCAATTAGATAGAAAAATTAGTAGAAATTGGAGAAAGAAAGGTTGGTCATGCCTTCACGCTTGTTTTGGGAGTAACCGGGAAGATATAGATATAGATATATCCAGCTAGCTCTGGAAAATGGACAAATCAAGAGGGGATACAGGGTAACACCCGCACTACATCAGTTGGTACGAAGCGCCGGTATGAAACGGGTGCAATAGGACAGACTGGATCACCTTTGATAAGCTTCATAGAAGCAGCAGGTTACATATATGATCGAAATCGCGTTATGGTGTGGCTAAAAAATATGCAGCTAGCGAGTGCAGGAAAATTCTATAGAAAAGGCAGATTGGATCTTAACTCTCTTCAATGCACCAAATAGATAGATGGAGTTGGCTAGAATGTATATAATACTGCAATCAGGGTCTCGAGCTCTCAATATGCTTGAGTGTTGGCGGTTCATTAGAGCAAGTCGAGAGGATGATAAAGTGAGGTATAGTTCGGGTTAAGGCAGGTCCCTGTAGCTCCTAGCCGAAACTGCGCTACACACCGCCTACTTTCGAAACAACTCTACCGAAGTTCATGAATTTAGTAGTTGCATTACTATTTAGCCAAGCAGCTGATTAGGCAAGTAGTCAAGTAGGCCCAACAGCCATCCCATTTGATTAGCCGAGCCCAAGAGCTAATCCAACCAAGTAGCCCCTGCCCCGTGCCCAATTGAGTAGGCCCTGTCAATATTCCCCTCCCGATGATCATTTCCGAAAACCTCCGCCTCCTGAAAATGCAATAATAGGAGGGAGAATGTCCAAAACCTCTGCCAAGAAATGGATCCAGATCTCGACCTTGGTTTTGAGCTGATGAACTTGATAGCTTGGTTAGCCCATACTTTTAGAGCTATACTACTAGACAAAGGTGGGAGTACCTATCATTCATATAAGGCGTAAAGAGCAAAGGCAGGGCTCGACCGTGACTTCGGTGGGGCATCACTCCATCTCAAACCAAGGGTGGGCTGTAAATCATTATCGCGAGGAGTGCCGATTACTATATTCAGTTAGCAATAGGACTCTATGAAATAGAAACTAAATAATTTCACCTGCCTTAAATTGCTTCAATGGATACTACTGCTAGCTTTAGATCTTCTATAGAAAACATACATACTGGTGCTTGCTCTGCCTGCACCCTTTGCTACTTGATCCTCCTTTATCTACTGTTGGATCTCCATGCACCACCATTCCACCAAAGAGAGAGCCAATTTTCCATATGTGAGAAATGATGATTTCTTCCCATCAGACAACAGAAGGAATTACTTACCATAGAGAATTCAGTCCTTACCGCCCCAAAAGAGAAGACCCATAACCGCAACCCGGTAATTTCTCATTAACCCTTTCAATTATACCCCCCTCACTTAACTTTTAGGGAGATACGTTCATTACCCTATTGTCTGCTGGCTTACTAAGCCCTCAAAGCCTGAGTACCTCTGTGTTGATAATAGCTTACCTTCAGTAAGATCACCTCTCTCGTTGGTTGAGCCCTGCCGGGGGAATTCTCTATTTATTTCCCTCAAATAGATAGAAGGTAAGGCCCTTCTCCTTGGTGGGAATAACCTAAATAAGGGATAACCTTACTAACATAATGGATTACTGGGACAACAGAATGGCAGTTCATAAGGCAAGCAAGCCACGGAAGCAAGGCAGTGATAGAATGAAAGCAAGCGGGTTAGCGAGAAGGGAACATGACAGGGCTAAAAAGAGAAGGCACCACCCACCAAGTCGATTTTACTCCAAAATCGACTTGGTTGCCTTCATATAGATACAGGGAAGTCAATTTGGAGAGGGTTCTTGTCACACACTCATTTTCATAGGTAATTCAACAGTAGGGTGGTGAATTATCTTAGGTAAAATACTATTGCTGGGAAGGATTTCCTCTTTGATTAATGAAGTGATTCTATGGTGAATTGTGCTATTTTATTATGAGTATCTTCTTCCATTTTTCAAATGATTTAGAATTACATTTTCTATGAAGTTTTCATCTTAATATATTGAATCTTTATGCTTTAACATCTTCTTTGCAAAATTTGTCACTAAGTATCTATCAAGGAAACTTAATGTATTATTCCTTGACCTTAAATATCCAATTGATTGACAAATGTTATGGTTTAGATTGAGAGGTCATCTCTTAACTTGCTCCAATCAAGGTCTTCTACCACTGACCTTTCACTTTTTGACTCCATGTGCCCAAGATTGATAAAGACAATAGTCTTTTGTGTGTCAATCTTTAAAATAAATTCCTATTTTTGTTTTATGTTTTATAGGGCAAACTAGGGTTAGGTTATGAAAAAATGTGCATTTAATAGCATGAAAAAATTTTGAATTTTATATTCCTAGGGTTAGCCTTCACAACTATTATATTGAAATAAAAATATAATTTATGCACAATTTTTAGCCACATTTTTAGGGTTGATATCTAGGGTTTTATAGCTATCCATGCATTTTCAGCCATTAAAAATTTGCTATAATATTTTGCTTTGTTTACTCATTCCATAACCTTTGATTATTTATTGTCTATCATTAATTATAGGTTGCTTTTATATTGATGTCATCAATTTTGTATACAATATATGGTGCTTATTATAAACCCTAATTTAAGATATCTACCATTAAATTGACGATAGCATGTGTTTGGAATATATTTGAACATCTCCAAGACTATTATCCCTCTAGACTTAGCCATAGGTCCTTTGAACTCGTTACTTCATCTCACTTGAAGCCCTACCTTATTGAATATTATCATGAGCTGTTTATTTAGCATAATCCTTGGTGGGTATTTAGCCTTGGAATTTTTAGGTTAATCTCCGATATCTATTGGGGAAACCTCCCTTGTGGGGATAACATCTATCCATAGAACAATAGGGGAATAGCTACTAAGGTAAAAATGGTGGATGATCCCATTTTTCCCTTCACCTAGAGTGCTTGGTGGGGTTTTACACTAAAGTGCTATATTTTTCAGTAAAAAGGATACAAAGAATGATTCTGAAGAAGGTTTAAAGAAGAGGAACAAACAATATTGCTACAAAAAAATTATTACTAATGACCAAGGATCCTTCAAGCTTTAAAGGATTATGAACATATTTGAAGAACCAGGTAGAAACCATAGAAATGATCAAAAGGACAAGATCACCATCAATTTTGGCATAGCAATGACATGTTTAATGGTCAAGGGTTCCATAAGCCAACACCTATGAAAATCTATTAAGCCTCTAACATGCTAATATGACCACCACCAAAGTGGATGAAAAAAAACGATATTCTCTCAAATAACTTGTGTTCATAGAAAATAGGAAGGATCACCCCTTCTATTTCAATAAAATATTTTGTTGGTTGAGAACTTAGATCACTCTAATCAATGGAACACATATTGTTGTCTCATACACATTTTAGATCACCATTTAAAATATTTTGTTTACCAAGAACATATTCCATTGTAGTTGAAGCCTGGAGAGTTTTGTTATAACGTAAGTCAACTAATCAAGCATTTCTACTATAGCTATGCATGGTAGACAATTTGGTTCCTTACTACCAACATTTTACAGGTATTAATGCTCAGAAAAGGGTCAAACTGAGATGGATTTTGAATATCTTTGACCCAACTTCAAGGTACTTTGAAATCTCCATTCTCCATTTGTATGACTAGAATCAATCAATAACTTTGCAGATACTCAACAAATATCATACTTGGAAACCATAGTAGCCTTAGCAAAGGAAACAAATTGGCAATTCACTTTATAATAAAAATGTAAAATCTTGCTACGTGGGAAATTCCCTTTGAAATTCCCTTTCTATATTTACTATTCACTACAATTTTATCTCTTCCCTACCTTATTCTTTGTTCCAAATGTTAACTGGAAAATATCCCTTCTCCTACATGCAATTACTTCTTTAATAACATTTTTTTGGGGTTATACTCATAACTTCATGTCTGCCCTTTCCATTTTGAAAAAATGGAAAACAATTAGCTTTTCATTTTTATTCTTAAAAATGATGGGTGCTACCTCATTAATTGTTGGATCAACTAAGCCTGTTGAAAATGTAACTATGTTCGGTCTTCACAATTGTTATTATACTTATATCATTATATATTAATTGTAAAAGTGAAAAAAAAAAAAGAAAAAAAAATTGTTTTGAAGCATGGGTTTCAAGCTCTTTTTATTTTTCAACTAGGTCAAGCATGTTCTTCATGCTTATATGGTTTACTTGAGTCAAAAAGATTCCTTATCATATGTATAAGACCCTTCTTGGGCATTTGTATCATGAAAGAAAAAATTATTTTGAGTCAAGTAAGTAAAAAATACCTCCATCACCAAGTCGACCGTGCTTGTGTGATGTTGACCCATGAAAATTCTATATATTGATGATGACTTCGACCTCTTATGCATACATCAATAACAAGTTAGATCCACAACAAGAAGAAGAGAAAAAAAAGTGCGAAGGTGAACAAAAAGAGCAAAAGTCAAGGAGAAGAAAAAATATGGGTTTTTGAGCCTCCTCTCTCTCACATGTACGAAGTTTCTGGGGCTACTGTTTGATTTGTAGGGACGAGAATTGCAAGCCAAGTTGCAGACATATTCAAGAGGGTTGAAACCTTGACTAGATCAGATTTTGATAGAGTTGACTTTGGGAGTCTTTGACTCATTTGAAGGAGAATATTTTGGAGGGTTGGCTTTGTGATTAGAGAATGTCTTGGTCTAAGAGGTCTTGGATGTATCATTTTGACTTGGTTTTATAAGAAGAAGAAGATTTTAATTGGGTTTTCCCCTAGGAGATGGCTTTTGACCTGGCTAAGAGCCTACATCTTGTGCTTTTTGTTCTTGTGATCTTCATATATTTATGCTTTGGTAATTTCTTGATGAGAGAAGAAATAATAAATAATTAAAGGCCAAAAAAAAATCACAAGTAATTATCAAGAAAAGAGGAACCAAAACCCTAATTTCTAATTGATTTCTCAACATGGTTTTAGAGCTAAGGTGAATGAAGGACTACTTGAAGATCACTTTGTTGGCACTCTCTTAAAGGAAGACATCCTTGAAGGATGATCACTTTAGCATCTCTCATTAATGGAAAGATAGATGAAGAAGGGTCTCAGTCTCTTGAAAGTTGCAAGGGAATATGTTATCAATGTCATCTCTAAATTATCAAAAGGTGTCAAATATGGAGGATTCTTTTACACTCTCGCAGGTACTTCTGAAGATGAAAACATGTGGATAGTTGATAGTGGAGTCTCAAGAAACATGATAGGAGAATGTGGATAACTAAAAACTATATCAAAGGGAACCACCTCTCATTTAGTGGATCTTGGAGACAAGAATAGTTATTGGTTAAAGGCATTGGGTCTACATCTTTGGATCTAGAAGGTGGTGGAAACATTCATCTCAATAATATACTCTTTGTTCTAGGTTTGAAGAAAAAATTACTTTCTATTTCTTGTCTAGAATATAAAGAGGATAGAATTGCTTTTATAGATGGCAAGATTCTTGTTTGGGGAAAGGATTCTAGCATTGATAAATCTAAGGTCACTAGGATTTGTGAGGGGAGGTTGTATAGGCTACTAACACATCTTCCTTAAGCTCTTGTACATTTGGATATTAGCCCTTCTAAACTATGGCATAGAGCGTATGGCCAATTTCACTATAAAATATTGCCCTCTTTAAGTCAAATGGTGAAAGACATCCCAAATTTGAAAGAAGACCATGAAGTAGTTTACAAAGGATGTGCTTTGGGAAAAAATGTGAAGAAGCCATTTACAAGTAGTGATACTAGGTCTAAAGAAATACTAGACCTCATCCATTTTGATGTATGTGGACCTATGGCTGAAAAATCTCTTGGAGGTCATAAATATTGTGTGACATTTTTTGATGATCATTCAAGGAAAACATGGATTTATCTCCTCAAATCTAAGGATGAAGTTTTTTAAAAATTCCAAGAATTCAAGGTAGAAGTGGAGATTTTGACAGAAAGGAAGATAGAGACTCTAAGATCCAACAATGGTGGGGAATACAACTCCAAGGAACTTATAGTTTTTTTGCAAGGAAGCAAGTATTAAGAGGGAGCTCATATTTCCCTATAATCCTTAACAAAATGGAGTGACTGAGAGAAAGAATAGACAATTGAAGAATGTGTTAAAGTCATGATCCATGATCAAGGTCTTCCTCAATCCTTATTGGGAGAAGTAGTAGTGACAACATTATACATCCAAAATAGAATCCCACATAGAATTCTTGAAAATATGACTTTGAAAGAAGCAATTTTAGGAAGGAAGCCTAATGTAGATCATTTTCAAATCATTGGATGCCTTGTTTACATTCACATTCCAAAAGACAAGAGGAAGAAGTTGGACTCCATGAGCATGAAGGGAAATGTTTTTAGCTATAAATCATCATAAAAGGCCTAAAAAATATATATTAAGGAAGATTGTCATATTGAAGTTAGAAAGATGTCATTTTCGATGAAAAAATTGCATAAAAAAAGTCCAAGGAAATTCCCATTGACTGTGATAAAGAAGAAGTACCCCTCTTTGAAGAAGAAGAAGAACATGAAAAAAATGAAGTACCTACTATTAATCAAGAAGTTGAAGTGCCAAGTGAACCTATTCAACGAACTATCATTCCAAAAGTTCGAAAAAGGCCAACTTGTTTAAGAGAAACATTATAAGAGTTGAAGGTCATGGAGCAACAAAATGAACGTTTAGGGAAAGTAAAAGACCTAAAAGGTATTATGGTTATGCAACATATATGAAAAATATTATTGAAGTTGAACCCTCCACCTATGAACAAGTCATTGAGCATGCATAATGGAGGAATGCAATGCAAGAAGGGTACCAATCTATTATGAAGAATGGAGTTTGGAAAATTGTTCTTAGACCTAGTGACAAATCAATTTTCACTTCCAAATGGATTTATAAAAGCAATCATGCAGTGGATGGGAGCATTGATAAATAAAAGGTAAGAATTGTAGCTAGAGGCTTCTCTCAAAAGGAAGGAATTGATTATGAAGAAACTTTTTCTCCTACTGCCATGAACACTACTATTAGATCTTTGATTTATTTAGTTGCCACTATGGGATGGAATATCCATCAAATGGATGTCAAAACGACATTCTTGAATGGGACTATAGATGAAGAAGTATATATTGAGTAGCTTCAAGGATTTGAGATCCATAGTAGGGAAACTGACGTATGCAGATTGAAGAAGGCACTATATGACTTGAAACAATCTCCTAGAGCTTGGTATGCAAGAATGGATGCCTATTTATTAAGAATTAGATTTGTCAAGAGCTCTGCAGATGAAAATCTCTACATCAAGGTAGTCAAGAATGAACATGCCATCATACCATTTTATGTGGATGACTTACTCATTACAGGTATAGAGCATCAAATTCATGAGTGTAAGAAGTTGTTGGAAACTGAGTTCGAAATGAATGACCTTGGGCTTATGCATTATTATTTGGGCTTTGAAGTTTAGAAGAAACTAAGTGAAAAATATCTTGGTCAAGGAAAATATGTGATCAAGATTTTGCAAAAGTTTGGCATGATGGACAGTAAGCCTATGACAACTCCCATGATCACAAATTTGAAGAAATTGAAGAGTTCAAATTCTAGCTGTGTTGATTCCACAAGCTATCGTTAGTTGGTTGGCTCCCTAATGTACATGGTGAATACTAGACCTGACATATGTTATGCAGTGAATGTCCTCAGGCAGTTTCAATTTGAGCCACACCATGAACATTCAATAGATGCAAAACATATCTTGAGATGTCTACATGGGATGATTCATCACATCCTGAAATGTGATGGCAATGAGATACTATTGTGAGGCTTTACAAACTTTGATTGGGGTGGTAGTGAGACATATGGAAGAAACATTACTAGTGGTTGCTTTAGTTTGGGATCCGTTATGATCTCATGGATGGGTCAAAAACAAGACTCTGTTGCTTTGAGTAGTGTTGAAGCTGAATATGTTGCATCTTGTGAGGTTAGAAAAGAAGTTGTTTTTCTCAGGAGGCTTCTTACAGACCTATTTGGAGGATCGGTGGATCCCACCATGATATTTTGTGACAACCAAAGTAGCATAAGGTTGACTGAGGACCTTGTGTTTCATGCTAGAACAAAGCATATTAATAATAAGTACATTATATTAGAAGTTTGGTACAATATGGGGTCGTAAAGCTACACTATATCTCGATAGATGAACATGTAGTTGATTTTTTTACTAAATCTCTTCCCAATAAGAAGCTTGAGTATTTGAAAAGCAAGCTTGGATTAGTTGATATCTCCTATTTGATTGAGAGAGAGAGATGATGAGTTGTTGTACCTTAGGCTATACAACCCGTATGCTGGTACTTAGGGTTGGTATCTTGGCAGGTATCCTAGATGATACCTAGATCCTTGTTAGGGTTGGTATCTTGGTAAGTACCCTAGATGATACCTAGTTTCCTAGTAGGCTTGGTATCTTGGCAGGTAACCTAGATGGTACCTAGATCCTTGTTAGGTTGGTACCTTAGTAGTAGCCTAGATGATGCCTAGATCTTTGTTAGGGTTGGTACCTTGGAAGGTAGACGAGATGGTATCTAGATCCTTGTTGGGTTGATACCTTGGCAGTAGCCAAAATGGTACCTAGATCCCTTGATGGGTTGATACCATGACAGTTAGCCGAGATGGTATCTAGATACCTAGCATTATATATGTTGAATATGATACTCTTCAAAGGACATTTCAACTTGAGGTCATCCTTGTACCATTTGTACAATTATGAATACCTCCCGAGTTAAGAGGGAGTGTTGAAAATGTGACTATGTTCAGTCTTAATTATTGTTATTATACTTATATTATTATATATTTATTTTAAAAGTGAAAAATAATAAAAAGAAAATTATTTTTGAAGCATGGGTTTCATGCTCTGTTTATTTTTCAACTAGGTCAAGTATGCTCTTCGTGCTTCTAGGGTTTACTTGAATAAAAAGGAGTCTTTATCATATGTATAATACCCTTCTTGGGCATTTGTATCATGAAAGAAACAATTATTTTGAGTCAAGTTAAAAAGACCTCCATCACCAAGTCAACTCTGCCTATGTGAAGTTAGCCCTGTGGAGGGATATTCAACCCCATGAAAAGTCTATATATTGATGATGACTTCGAACTCTTTGCATCTATCCATCACAAGTTAGATATGAAACAAGAAGAAGAGAACGAAAAGACTTGCAAAGGTGAAGAAAAAATAGCAAAAGTCAAGGAGAAGAAGAAATATCAGTTTTTTGAGCCTCCTCCTATTAATTTGGCAGCTCTGTGACAAATTCCAACCATGGGATTAAATTTTTCATTTCTAGAGGACCAATTTTGACTATTGAAGTGCACAATTTGATAAAGGGAAAGTGTATTTTTTAATAAAATCCCACATATGCACAAAAGCATGAGTCGACCCTAACAGGCAATTGGACACCCTTGAAAGCCTATAAATACAAGTGATCTCAATCCCATTTGGAGATCACCAAACATATTTTTCTTCTATTATCCATTGATTGGTTCACACCAGTCTAAGGTTGGGTCGAGAAGTTTGGTTCGTACATGTCAGAGGTTACAGGGTCCAAAGCTCGCATGTGTGTTATGGTTTTTGATTTTTGACCACAGGTACACAAGCAATTTTTGGTTATAACCACAGGCGTACAGGCTCGTTCGTGCAATTAGAAGCTCTCGACCACACACATACCTCCTACTCTAAGCGTTTGAGCATTAGGGTTGCATTTTGACATTTGATTGTAGTTGACTGTAGACATGAAAAGTTGTCTCTGATTTGAATTGGAGTTGAGAACCTATTTCTGAATGTTGTTGGGTTAATTTTGTATTGGCTCATTGTACTATGTATTGAACATTTTATGAGAATCCGACAAAAGAAGAATTAATGTATAAGTTGTTTTTCCGAAAGAAATCACATTGAAGATTTTGGTCGACTCCTTTCAAATTGACAAGTGTGGTTCATCTTCAGGACACGATGCAGAAGTAGATCTAGGAAGAGGGTTAAATAGGGAGACAAGTCAACCTAACAATGGGAAAAACAACGATATTTGACCAAGGGGGGCAAAGGGAAATTTTTTTATATTATTTAAATAAATTTAATTATTCTATTAATTGTTTATTTAATAAATAAATAAAGAATGATTGCAAAGGGTTTTCCCGGTAATGAGTTTTTCCCTGGTCATTTACCAAAATTATGGTGTCCCTTGTTGATGCATTGATTGTTTCATTTGTCATTATTATTATATCTTCAATTATTCAATTATTGTTGATGATTGGAAATATTAATTATTGATGAAAGATTGTTAACTGAAGAATTCAATTAGGCTAAAGTAATTGAAACAACATAGAGCAGTCTTAAATTTAACACGGTATCAAAGCTAAGGTGAAGGACAAGCCCAAAAGGAGACAAGAATTGAAGCAATCATCTTTGGAAAGTTGAAGGAGCCTATCTAGTCAAGTCAATGTCTTCCTCTTTCTTCAAGGAACATGAGAAGTTGGGCGACTCATCTAACTTTGCTGCATGGAAAATCGGGTTGGAGATAATAGCTGATAATAATGATGTTTTAGAATTCATTCAAAGTAAAGTACCCAAGCCTCCGGAGAATGCTTCCGCTACTGCCAATAACAAGCACAAGAAAGGTGAGTTAAAAGAAAAGGAAATTATAGTTGATGGTTTGCAAGATAATTTACTTGCATATGTTGGAAATTTGAGGAAGTCGAAGGACATGTATGATAAGATAATTGATATGTATGAAGCCAACAATTTGAATGAAATCCTCTCCTTGAAAGATCAATTCAAAGATATGAAGATGAACAAAGGAGAGTATTTGAAATCCTACATTATGAGGATATCTCGTCTTAGAGATCAATTGCAAAGAGTTGGGGAATCTATGCCTAACAAGGAATTGGTAATTGTAATTCTTAGAAGTCTCCCTTCCATTTGGGAAACCTTCATTAGTGCCATAAGAAACAATAATACCTTCCCATCATTTGATGAGATTTTTGGAAAGCTCACTTAAGAAGAATCAAGGATGATATCAAGAGGCAAGATTAAAAAGCATGAAGAGGGAGAGCCCACTGCATTCACTACTCAAAACAAGAAGAAGAAAGGAAAAGGAGGTCCATCAAATTCAAGGAAGCCTCCTCCTCGAAGCTCAAAAATAAGGAATGATAAAGAATCATCACACATTGAACATTTCAATGGTCACAAGAAAGGTCATCATGCTCGAGATGTCCCTAAGAAGAAGAAAGGTCAATGCTACAACATTAGAAGCAAAACTAACAGGTTTGATGATCGAAGAAGAAGAGATGACCAAAGGAATGATCACAATGGAAGAGATGAAATAAGAAGAAAATATGATCCAAGTGATCATGAAGAAGATCCCCATCCTCAAAAGAAGTCAAGTTACTCCAGGTATGAAAGTAATGTTGCTAATCAATCTAAATATATTCTTATTCATGCTCTCACTAGTTCCTCTCCTCCAGATTCATGGGATAGTTGGTTGGTTGATAGTGGGGCCACTCAACAATTCTCTGGGTATAAAGAAGTTCTCTCTAATTTGGTATAGAGGGAGTCAAACTGGAAAACTATTTTTGGAGATAACTCCACTCATCCTGTTAAAGGATCTAGGTCCATCAAATTTCATTTGAATTCCAAGGAATCTGTTTTACTCCATGATGTGATGTATGTACTAGGATTGAAGAAGAATTTGGTATCAATATCTTCTTTAGAAGACAAAGAGATGAGGGTTTCGTTCATCAAAGGAAATGTTCTTACCTGGCCTGTTGGAACTTCTATGTGAGACACATTTACATTGGGATTGAGATTTGAAGGATTCTATAGTCACTGGGGGACCTCTTCTAGCAATGGTACATGATACTAGTCATCTAAGTGAACTATGGCACCGAATATTGACCCATCTACATTATGATGCTCTTCTGAAATTGAATAAATTGGTCTCTGGTATTCTCGATGTTCAAGCCCAACATGGAGTATGTACAGGTTGTGCCAGTGGAAAGAAGATAAGGGGACCCTTCCTCTCTAGCAAGAACAAGACAAAAGATATGTTTCATCTCATTCATATTGACATATGTGGTCTAATGTCTATACATTCTATTGGTGGCTATATCTACTACATCACCTTCATTGATGACTTCTCAAGAAAGACATGGATATATTATTTGAAGCACGAGCATGAATCCTTCGAAATGTTCAAGGAGTTCAAAACTTTGGCCGAAAATCAAACAAGGAAGAAAATTAAGATCTTCAAGTCTGACAATGGTGGAGAGTACATTTTAAATGAGTTAATCGATTTTCACAAGAATGAAGGTATCAAGAAAGAGTTGATTGTGCTCTATAATCTCGAAAAAAATGGAGTAGCTGAAAGAAAGAACAGTTCCATTATAGCAGTCACTCATGCCATGCTCCATGATCAAAATTTGTTGAAGTTCCTTTCGGAAGAAGCAACGAATGTTGTCGTATATGTTAAAAATAGGGTGCCTCATAAAGCATTGGACAACAAGGCCCCCAAAAAAGTATTAATGGGTGTTAGGCTTGATGTTGGCCATCTCTGTATCTTTGGCTGCCCTGTATATTTCCACATGATGAAGGACAAAAGAAACAAGCTAGAATCCACGGGAAGAAAAGGTATGTTTGTTGGATATTATAAAAAATCTAAAGAATTTAGAATATATATTTCTAGTCAAATGAAGGTTGAAATTAGTAGGGTTGTAACATTCGATGAATATATTTCCCTTGGGAAAGCAATGGACCTTCCTCCTCCTTTGTATGAGAAGAAGAATAATGATATGGATATTTTAGATGGTCCTTCTGTGCTTGAATCCGAGACATACATTGTTGATGATCCCATGGAGCCCATGGACCCCTTAGATCCTCCTCCATGTGATATTCCTGCAAGGAAGGGACCACCTTGGCTCTGTGACAAATTACAAGATGATGAGAGAAGTGTTCCTGTTCTAAGGTCATTTAGAGAAAGCAAGAAGCCATGTAGGTACCAGGGATATGTTGCAACACGAGCACTATGATTCAAGCCAAACCTCCCACCTTTAAAGAAGCCGTGACGCTGTTGGAGAGATTTGGAATGACAAAATGCAAGTCCTTGCCCACACCGATGGAAATGAATTTCAAGAGTTACGTGGAGGAGCTATAGGACCCGATTTGGTGAATCCACCTGAGTATAAACAGTTGATGGGCTCTAATGTTCTTATGAACACCCGTCCGGACATATACTATGCAGTGAACACATTGATTCAATTCATGACTGAGCCTCTCCATGCACATTGGATTGCTTCCAAACACATTTTGAGATATTTGCATGGGATGCTCACCCTTGGTTTGAGATATTCTATTAGAGATGTTCGACTTTATCGATATACCAATGCTGACTGGGCAGGAAACGTTGTCAACAAGAAGAGTATGTATGGATGTTGTTTTAGCCTTGGATATGCCATGATATCTTGGATGAGAAGGAAACATAAGTCCATAGCACTAAGTACTACCGAGGCAGAATACATCGTCGCTAGCATGGCTAGATGTGACACAGTTTGGTTGAAGAATCTCTTTGGAGAGCTATTTGAGTAAGTCCTAGAGACTACAGTGATATATTGTGACAACAAGAGTGGGATCCGTCTGGTAGAGAATCCTATATTTCATGACAAGTCCAAGCACATAGACATCCGATATCATTTCATTCGGGACATAGTGTAGAGAGGAGTCATTAGACTCCACATATTGACAAATGAGTAAATTGATATATTCTCACCAAGGCTTTGCCGAAAGGGAATTTCTTGGTCTTTAGAGAGCAGCTTGGACTGATGGATGTGAGCCCTCTTGATAAGAGGCATCACTGATCGAGAACACTGAGCCAACTCTTCCCCCTTGTCTGAGCTCCCACGGTGAGGAATTGAGATGGAGGGCTCTTGGGGTTGAGGGATCTCTGGATATTAGGTTATCACCCCTATCTATTACCCACACGGACCCCCCCGCCAAATTTATATGTATAATTAATGGGTGAATCTCCATGACATCTAGAAAAATGTATAGGCTATTTTTTCAATAATATAATACACATAATTTTTTGGCGAATCTTTCACTAATTATAAAAGTTTATTAAAACTTGGCGAATTCTTCATTAGGTTATAAAGTACTGCAAATTCTTGGCTAATCTTCCAAAAAAAGAAAATGTTGTTAAATATTTTATTTCTTTGATAATGTATAGAAACACATATAATAAAAAAAAAAAATTTAGTTAAACTATGATCTACTAATTTCATGTTTGGGAAAAGAAAGATGGTGAGTAATGTTTCTTTAGGTTTTTATTATACACTATTGCAAATCTTTTTGCATGTTTTATCATATTTTACCACAAAGCCTTGATTACATCCAAACGAGAAACTATTTGGAGAGGCACCCTACCACAAAGGTCTTAATACATCCTAAGGCGAAGCTATTTGGAGAGGCACCCCTAAAGGTGTGTGATGTTGAACTAAAGAAATCTAAATCTAAATTAAGTAAGAGAAGATACAAATCTAAATCTAAATATATTTAGTAAAACAATTATTACTAACCAAATATATGTACTAACCAATTAATCATTTATTACTAGCCGAATATATTTACTAATCTAAATATATTTACTAACCAATTAACATAACTACAAGCATCAATAAGTTTTTATAATAAAAAATTGTGTTTATTAGTCGAGAATTGGACTTATATATATATATATCAAGCAAATGAATGTTTCAAGATTTGAATATGAGTAAGAAAAATAAATTATGATAATATACAAATCTAAATCTATTTATATTTATAAAACAAATGAATACTCCAAGATTTGAATCTGAGCCTATACAATAATAAAATTAAATTAAGTACGAGAATATACAAATGGAAATTTAAATATATTTAGTAAAAATATTATTACTAACCAAATATATGTGTTAACCAATTAGCCATTTATTACTAACCAAATGGCAAATATATTTATTAATCTAAATATTTGTACTAACAGTTAACATAACTATTAGCATCGACAATTTTTCATAATATACAATTGTAGTTATTAGTCTACGATTGGACATATATATATATATAAAGCAAATGAATGTTTCAAGATTTGAATCTGAATGTATGCAGTAAGAAAAATAAATTAAGTATGAGAAGATACAAAGCTAAATCTAAATATATTTAGTAAACCATTTATTACTAACAAAAAAAACAATTGGCATTGACAAATTTTCATAATATTAGAAAAATAATTTAAGTATAAGAAAATACAAATCTAAATCTAAATATATTTAGTAAAAAATTTGTTACTAACCAAATATATTTACTAAATAATTAACCATTTTATTACTAACCAAATGCAAAATATATTTACTAATTTAAATATATTTACAAACCAATTAACATAGGAGTTATCTTCAGTGCGACATTTTGGAAGCTTTTCTAGTATATCTTTTCTGGTTTAATTTCTCTAAAGTCCTGCCGGAATTCATTGAAATCACAAGATTGATGGGTAAACACTGCACAATAGAAGTGCCCTAGGGGTTTTTAATGTTGTTGAAACCATATATATAGTCAAAAATTATTTTAATTAATACAAATCAAGATTGCACCTCAAAATTTCCCGGCATAGGTAACTCCATTAACATAACTATTAATATCGACAATTTTTCATAATATAAAATTTTGTTTATTAGTCGAGACTTGGACTTATATATATATATATAACAAATGAATGTTTCAAGATTTGAATGTAAGTATGAGAAGAACAAAATTAATTTAAATATATTGAGTAAAAAAAATATTACTAACCAAATATTTTATTAACAATTAAACATTATCATTATAAAACAAATGAATGTTTCAAGATTTGAATGTAAGTATGCGAGATAAAAAATTAAATTTAAATATATTTAGTAAAAAAAATATTACTAACCAAATATATTTATTAACCAATTAACCATTTATCACTAACCAAATATATTTACTAACCAATTAATATAACGATTAACATTGACAAGTTTTCATTAATTGTATTTATTAGTAGAAAGTTGAACTTATATATATATGAAGCAAATGAATGTTTCAAACATGAGAATATACAAATCAAAATCTAAATATATTTGGTAAAAAATTTATTACTAGCCAAATATATTTACTTTAATTAACCCTTATTTTAACCAATACATTTACTAACTAACTATTTATTAACCAATTAACCATTTAGTACTAACCAAATATATTATTATTTAAATGTGTTTATTATCAGGAGTTGACTTATATATATATAATATAATTATATATTATTATATAATATAATAATATAATATATATATATAATATATTATATATTGCAAACGAATGGTTTTAAGATGATTTGAATTGTGTGTATGCAATAAGAAAAATAGATTAAATATGAAAAGATACAAATATAAGGAGTCACCTAACGAGGCGGAGGAATTGCTCGGCCGACTAAAAGTGGCCGGAATTCGGGTAAAAAAATTTCAAAAAATCTTGTAAAGGTAACGTTTGAATTGTATTTTTGATGGTGGAAATGGATTCAACACCATCAAAAACATATAGGACACCTAAAATTTTGAAGTTTAACAATTATAACTTGGATTTATAAAAATCCTTGTTGGATTTTCTCTAAATATGACCGGAATTTCCATAATTTTCTGGACAATTCATCCGCCTTGTTAGACTACTCGCAAATATAAATATAAATATATTAGTTAAAAAAATATTACTAACTAAATATATTTACTAATCTAACTATATTTACTAAGCAATTAACATAACTATTAGCATCAAAAAATTTTCATCATATAAAACTGTGTTTATTAGTCAAGAGTTGGACTTATGTATATATATAAAGCAAGCGAATGTTTCAAGTTTGAATCTGAGCAGTAAGAAATACACTCAAAGTGCATGGGAAAACCCTTTTCATGTTCCCTTATTCATTGCATTCCACGATAATCATACATGCTACAATATGGTGAAATTAGGTAGTAGTAGTAATCACTTTAGTTACAATGAATGTTCCTACAACACAAATGGACTTTACTCCTTTAAGTAAGTTATTCAATGTTCCTACAACACAAATGGACTTTACTCCTTTAAGTAAGTTATTCATTTGCACTGTTAGTATTAAAACATGATATTATAGTTAGTTTTATTTTGGTTTGATTATCATGTAAAATTTTCCAATAAATTTAGATTTGTGTATACATCACAGAGCAACGTATGTATATCCATCTTTTTTCTTTATATATAAAATTTCTTATCCAATTATCTTTTTGATCTAGGTTTTCTTCCTCTCAGTTTCTTTGCGATCTAGATTTTTCTGCTCTTGTGCTAATTATTTAGTTGCATATTGAATGGATTTGAATTTGTTGCATCTCGTAAACATTACAACTAAGTAGACCATCAATTTATTCTTATCTACCCTCTTTGTTGAATTGTGGTGAAAAATAAAAATAAAAAAATCGAAGCCACATGACCAAAGAACCACTACTCATTAAACACACTTGATAAGACATATTTTATTACCAAAACCTAGTACTTTTCGAAACAAAAGTTGTTATGCTTCCCACAAATAAAATAAAGACAATTTAAGAGAATAAGGGAGAACACACAAGAGGAATTGGAATGTAGAACAAATACAAAGAGTTACCTATACTACTATGTGTCAAGTCTTGACTTTTTAATTCAAATTCCACTACTTTGTGAACAACCTTGTATCATTTTATGTTGAGCCTTGAATTCTTAATTCAAATTCCACAACTCTGTTAACAACCATCATATGGTTGTGACTAAACAAATGTAAACCTCGAAGATGTCAAGAAAACGATCGAGTCTTTAAATAGACATGACAATAAGACTCTTGAATTTTTAAATAGAGATGAATTATTCTTTTGTGACCATTTTTTCCAAAAAATGAGGTCCATTTTTTTCAAATTAATCCCATTATCATGAAACAGGGGTGGATGAAAGCAAAAAACTTATTTTACACGAAGGGTGAAATAGCTATCATAAATGCATATGCTTGCAGATTGGGGTGAATGGAAAGTTGTAACTCCTAATTTCAAGGGCTAAATTTAATTTTTTTCCCCTCCCTTAAATAAGGTGGACTAACCTTGATACCTAATTTTTTTATAAAATAAATTTCGGGTGAATTATAATAATATACTATGATATTAAAAATTCGCTCAATAGAAATTTAAAACACTTAATTTCCCCTGAGGGTGAAAATTCACCCTTAAAATTTTCTATGGTTACCCATAGGGTTGGAGATGTTGCTCCTCTATCTTGGTCTTTGCTGAGTATACCCCATTTGGCATCATACCCACAAGTTGGGCTTGTTGGGAGGGTTGCTCCCTATTTGGCCAACACGTTCAAAGAGTGCTTGGAGGTGTGTTGCTCAAGCTGATTATGATGCAAGTGTTCTACCACATGACTTTTGAGGGTCATTGTAGGGAAGATTAGGGGGCAATAGGATGAATCAAATACTATAGGGTGGAAATATGTTAGCCCCCTATGTTATGACTCCAATTTCTCAACATAGGGTCGAAGATGTTTGCTCCCCTATGTGATGACATGGCATGAGTGTCCCATAGGACCTTCCTCATTGTCTTGAGAGGGTGGTAGCTAATGCTCCCTGATAATTCTTCTTCTTTAGATTCAAGAACGTTTCAACAAATAGAATTGAGTAGGGATGGGACATGATATGGCGACATGATACATATGATTATTCCATGATATAATTGGAATTTCTCCCTAGCTGAGAGGGAGTGTTAATTTGGTAACTTAGTGACAAATTCCAACCATGGGATTAGATTCTTCTTTTTGAGAGGGCCAATTTTGATTATGGAAGCACACTCAACATGGTCAAGGGAAAGTGTATTTTTGAAGAAAAGCCCACATATGCACAAAAGGATAGGTTGGCCTTAACAGGAAATTGGACACCCTTGGAAGCTTATAAATACAAGCGACCTCAAGCTTGTTTGGAGATCACCAAACAACTCCTCTTAATTGATTGGTTCACACAAGTCAAAGGCTGGGTTGAAAAGTTTGGTTTGTACAGGTCCAATATTACAAGGCCTAAAGTTTGCACATGTTAGGGTTTTTGGTTTTTGACTGCAGGCTGAACACAAATTTTTTTGGCTATAACCACAGGCACATAAGCTCATCTGTGCAGGGGGAAGCTCTCAACCACACACAAACCTCTTCCTCCGAGTGGTTGGGCACTAGGGTTGCATTTTGACATTTGACCGCAGACATGAAAAGTTGTCTTTGATTTGAATTGATGTTGCGAACCTATTTCTGAATGTTGTTGGGTTAATTTTATTGGATGATTTTGTATTGACTTATTGTACTCTTTGTTGAACCTTTTATGACAATCTAATAGAAGAAGAATTGCAAATGTTTTTCCCCATAGTGGGGTTTTCCCTGGTCATTGACCGAAATTCTGGTGTCTCTTGTTGATGTATTGATTGTCTTCCTTGTCATTGCATTTTTTGTTCTATCTTCAATTATTGTTGATGATTGGAAATATTAATTCTTGATGAAAGATTGTTAATTGAAGAATTGAATTGGCCTAAAGTAATTGAAACATCATAGAGCAGTGTAAAATTTAACACCTCTCTGTCACACATGCAAAGTTTATGGGGTTACTATGCGAGTTGCAGGGCAAGTTGTAGACTTGTTCAAGAGGGCTGAAACCTTGATTGGATCAGATTTTGATAAAGTTGACTTTCGTTGACTTTGAGAGACTTGGACCCATTTGAAGGAGGATCTTTTGGAGGGTTGACTTGGTGATTGGAAGTGGTCTTGGTCTTGGTCTAAGAGGTCTTGGATGTCTCATTTTGACTTGGTTCTATAAGAAGAAAAAGAGTTTGACTAGGTTTTCCCTTAGGAGAGCGATTTTGTCCCAACTGAGAGCCTACATTTTGTGCCTTTTGTTCTTGTGACCTTCATACATTTATCATTTGGTAATTGCTTGATGAAAGAAGAAATAATAAATAATTAAAAACCAACCCAAAATCACAAGTAATTATCAAGGAAAGAGGAATCAAAACCCTAATTTCTACCCAAATTGATTTCTCAACAAAGCCCATGCTACATGCCAAGACACTGACATTTTGATATTTACATGATTCTTCTCTTAAATTTACACGATGCCTTAGTTTATTGCAACATATTCTATGATTTGTTTTTTAAATATAATATATGAGGTGACCCAGAATGTGTTAACAAGGGTCTCATGGAGAGATTCATTCCTTCCCTCACCCTATCGTTATTATTCTCGAGAAATCATGTGCTAAAATGTAATAATGCTGGCTTTGAAATTTCAAAATAGAAACATGAATTGAAAATTAGAGTTTTTCGGTTTTAATTGAGTTGCAATACATTAATGCATGCATGACAGTCTGTATCATATGTATATGACCTACATAAACACTATATCATAGGCATTCTCATGAAGAATATCCGAATTTCCTAATAAAATAGTAAACTTTGCATCATTTGTTGAACTCCTTAATATAAAGAGAGACCAAAAAGCAGAATCTGAAAGAATAGCAATTTCTATCCTCGCTTTAAAATCAACTCCTTCAAATGTACATTCTCTCATCCGCCTTCTCAATCTCAGACTTCAATATCCATTTTAAAACACATCTAAGTCTATAAAGTGCAACCTTTTGGTGAAACAAGATGAAACTTGAACTCTTGCAATACTCAATCGATTGAGGGGCATGATAAGGGCACTAGAATATATATTGTTAGACACAGACCAAAAAAACATCGCAAAAGCTTTAATTATAATACAAAGCCAGTGACAGCTCGTTTCTTTACATGTGTTGCATATTTTCACTTCGGAATACAAAGTTTCTGCTATGCATAACGTATCCACCGTGGAGCTAACAAAATGACTAATGTTACAATTAATCCATGATTTGGAACGTTCCTGACCACTTACAGTGAAAATAAAGCCATCATATTCCCGTATTGAAACAAATATGAGATATGCTATCAAATGAGAATTACACTTGAGAGTTTTGTCCATGATACAACATAATGTTTAATTTAACTAAGAGCATCACTTATAATTGCTCGATAAGAGAGTTGTTGTTCATATAGTGCACGAAATATACGGTATTTTGCATCATGGTATTTCTTCACCTCGGGGTCTTGGCATGGCTGGAACACCTGCAAACCAATCAATAATTTTTTATTATACATTATTCTTGGGCTGATTTACTTCAATATATGGAACTCCTAAATCCATGTTCCTTGTAATGACGAAAATATCTAAGAAACAACAGGAACTTGTTTTCTCATAATGTGATTAAAGGATCCGATTAGTAGATATGATCATGTGACGAAATCGCAAAGGAGAAGTCAACACACTGAATCTACACTTAAATTATAGTTTTACTTTTCATTAGAAAAAGGTGTAAAGATGGACGCATGTTTTAAACAATTGATTAAAGAGATTCTCTCTGAATTGCATACCCATCATGCAAAAAATAAATGTGCAACATGTATAACTTGGGTTGTGCCATCTTGTGGGATTTAAAAACGTGACAGTTTGTCGATAGGGCCTGGTTAGACCGTAAAAGAGAGTGTTTCATAACCCGTTCAAATCCCCCCAAGCACATTTCTCACCCCTCATGAGCTGTCTTGCTTGTGTAAGAGGGCCAGTTTAGTAAATTTGACTCAAATGCACGTCCTGTGCAAAGCACATATTTCACCCCTCATGAGATGTCTTGCCTGTGTAAGTGGGCCACTTCAGTAAATTTATCCCAAGTGCACATCCGAGTTTCCTGGTTTGTTTGTGGACTGAGAGCTGCATAAAAAGGGGGCCGAGTTTCATCTATTTGCTGGCTGAGTTACAGCCACTGTGTGGGCCGAGTCTGTCACTATTGAGGGCCAAGTTTCTCTTGCCAAGAAGAGTTGAGTTACAGCCGAAACACTGAGGTCATGTCACTATTATAAGAGGAATGTGTTCAGCCACTAAAGGGGGTCGAGTCCTGCTATTTCCTTGGGATCGAACTACTCCACATTCAGGTTGGCTGAGTTCACTGTCCATACATTGTCTCTTTCAATGCATTCTGTTCCAGATTTGGGGTCATGGTGCATCTTGTTGGGGTTTTTGGCTGTTTGTGAGAGCAGAATTCGAGCTGCTGTTCTGGGTCTATTTTCTGAGCCAGCATTCTTCATTTGGGCTGTCATTCATCATCAAAGAGGGGACTGATATGCTGGAGATTGCACTGCTGAAATCTACAATAGGTTCCTAATACATTTCGAGCACTATAACTCTGGTTATTAAGTGTTAAAATTAGCAACTAGGGGCCAAACTCTATGTGGGTCATCTTATTTATGGCAGCTGATATTTTTCTTGGATCTCTCTAATCGAGAGTTGTAGGATTGATCTAAAGATCATCCGATTCCGATAAGTATTCATGGAGATATGAATTTATTTGTGTTATGGGACAATTCATCAAGGTTGGCCAGCAACTAAACTGCCCTCTCTTGTGCTCCACGTTTTGGTATAAATACAAGTGCCTTGCAAGTCATTTGTACACACAACTCTCTTGAGATTTCTTCTTCTCCACTTGTTTTGGGTTTTAGTGGAAAAAAGAATCTCTAGGGGAAAAATGCAATCCTAGAGGATGATGCCCTAGCCACAAAGGGTGATCTAACTGCAGTCCAAGGGAGGAGATCTGGCCGCAGTAAAAAGACTCCTTCACAGCCTAAACCTGCTCCTATACACTGCCCTAATCTACCCTAATACGCTGCCTAAAGGATGCCCTAATCTGCTGTCATGAGGAGGCCCTAAATGTGCCCTAGCCACAGATCTAAGGAAGGGTTACAGCTGATGCAAAATGTTCCCTAGCCGCAGGTATTATCACAGAAAAAGAGACTTCTAACGCAGACCTAAAATGCTGTCATCTTAGCTAGCTGTTAGGCCGAGTTTCAGGGCTAAACGCATGATGATTGTGACATGTTTTGAGGACCGAATGTTGTTGTGCTAGGCCGCAAATGCTGTCATCTTAGCTAGCTGTTAGGCCGAGTTTCAGGGCTAAACGCATGATGATTGTGACATGTTTTGAGGACCGAATGTTGTTGTGCTAGGCCGCAGGCCATAGCACCACAGTTGGGCTTGCATAGGGCAGCAAAGGGTTGTCACATGCCCTAAGGCAGCAACGCAGTTAGGGAGGGGTTCTATTAAGGTATGCCGCAGTCCTTCAAACGCTGTTTGGAAGTCTGTTGGAGAATCAAAGGCTACAACCATATGAAAGTTTGAGCAGCAAGTTTGATATTGCTATATGTGAGGATAGGTAGGACTGTCGGAACATGAAGGCTGTCCACCTAATATTAGAATAACTTCCAGTGCAGCATATAGAGAGTCCTCTTAACAGTGAACTATGCACCAAATGATAAGATATGATAGTGTTGGAGCAGCATGGTGTGGAACGCTGCTACAGCATGACAGACATCATAAAGAAGTGTAGTGCAACATGTTGTGTGCTTGGTAACAAAGTGCAGCACTGTGATAAAAGGAGTGGCAGCATGGTACAGTATGGAGCAGCAATAGTACAACATCGTAATGATGAACATATGACAACCGCAAGAACATGTGGCAGCAGCAAGAAGGTATTGCAGCAACAGGATGACGAGGTATTGTAGCATGCATTTGGGTGCAGCATAGTGCAATGAAGAGCTCAGCATAGCGCAGCAAGAGGAGATGCAGTACAGTGATGGGTGCAGCATGGTGAGGTGCAACATGATGACAAGATGCAGCACAATGATAGGTGGAGTCACCTTGGAGAATCAGTTGAAGTAACATGTCTTCAACTGATCTCATGTATCATCTTCTTAGAGATGATCTATGCTCTTAAATAAATAAGTCAAAAAGTTGACTTCTGTCGTAAATGTACTATCTCTCTCTCTCTCTCCGCTGAACTATTGAAGAACATATAACAAGAATTGATCAAGGGTTCCCCACATTGGGGTTTGTCCTTGGCTAGCACCACTTCTTGTGTCCTCTTGTCTTGGCTTGTCTTCTGCGATTTATGTTTATGTTCTCTCTGCAGTTTACTTTAATGTTGATGTGATTGCTAATCTATAAAAGATATTGAGCTAACTGTGAAATTGAAATAAATTTCTCTAAGCATAGAACATACCTAAAATTAACATTAAGTGAAATAATGGACCGTGTTCTTAGATTTGTGGCTGTCATAGATGTATATCTATGGACTGATTTATTTCTCAATAAATCATAAGTTTCATCTTTCTGATTTAAAGTGTTTATTTGAATACCCTTGGCACTGTATATATACCAGTGTTGCACAATCTGCGATATTATCGCCAAAAGAGCCTTTGCCGATTTTATCACCGGAAATTATCGCAATAATTTACCCAGTTTAATTAACGCAATAATTTCGAAAATATTACAAGACGATGGGAAATTATCGCTCTGTTACAAAAAACCGCAAACATAAGTTGCAGCGTGGGTTTTCAAAGGTCATTTTCGTTTTTTCTAGTGCTAAGATTGAGATATGAGGGTTGTGAGTCTTGTGAACATTTTTCAAGCAAACAAGGAAAAATCCATAGTTTTCTTTGCCATCAGCTGAGCAGTTTTGGAGTGGAGATTTACTCCAGTATACCACATCCATATTTCCAGGTATGTAGAAAAAAAATTGTCTTCCTTTCCTTTGTTTTCCATGATTAGTATATACTGTAAATTTAGAGTCTGTCTCTTCTCACCCTCTTTTGAATTTCCACATTTGTTTTGTGTGGTAGGTCCAAAACTTGAAAATTTAATCAGAGCTCTACAAAATGGCAAAGTCATTGGACCAAATATGGGAGTTTGGTGAGCCATGTGAGGATGATAATAGAACAAAGCTGAGATGCAAGCTCCATGGAATGGAAATGTTTGGCAGAATCACCCACTTGAAATACCACCTTGCCAAAATCCCAGGGCATGATGTAAATATTTGCCCTATAGGTACCCCAAACATTGTCCCTATTGCAAAGAACTAAATTCTTGATACTACTAGAAAGAGAGATTAGAGGGAAGAACTAAGGAATTTCATGGGAACCACAAGCTTCTCAAGGGCGAGGGAAACCTAATCCTTGGCCACACCACCTTAGTCCAGTGTTATTATCGGATTATCGTTATAGTATCCAGAATCTAGATGCCTCGTGATGATCATCTCATGAGATACATTTATTTTTGTTTTAATGTGATTTTGCATTAAGTTTTAACCTAAATAACTTGACATGTGGATTCGGGATTCGTTGGATACGAGGATTTGAGTGTCAAATTTGAACACATTGAGCCTCGGAACAGGACACGTTCGGATACGTTTTATATATATATATTAAAAATTAAATATTTCTTACACAAATTCTCATTACCGATACAAATTCATTGATTTCAAACATAGATCTTCATCTAGATGTAAGTTTTACTGCTTACAAAGTAAGTTAGTAACATTATAGCATGCATAGTACATACAAAATTCAAATACATGTCACATAAATGATAAATCAATGAATCATAAATTCTAAATTCATAAATGATAAATGATAATACATATTCAATTCATCAATGATCCAATAGGAGAAAGACAAGATAGTAAGATAAAGACACTGACAGAGATAGGTTTCTCATTTAGTCATCAAAATCAAAATGTTTTACATAGGTAGTGCAATGCCAATGGAAAATAGAAATAGAAAATACAAAACAACTACAAGTATACAAGCCTCAAGGTAGTAGGTAGCTCATGACTCATGAGTCACCAATCCTCATAGTCATCATCAAAATCAGCATCATTGTCCTCAGCATCATGGTCACCACTACTCTCCTTTGCTGCATCCTCCTCCCCTGTATCCAAAGTCGCCTCTGCATCTGTTGGTGTGGAGGATGACCCCTATACAGTATCACCATCATCAAATCTAATAGGCTCTAGCACTGGATCATTGACATCCATGTTGGCCAATGCCAATTCAACATTGTTGTCTAGACCCATGTCATCAGGAAAGACATCTCACATCTTTGTCTTGACTCTTTCCCTTCAACCACTCTTCCCTCTGCCTGTAAATAAGACGAAAGTTGGTGTGCACATACACCATTGTCTCTTCCCTGGACTGCTCAAGCCTTCTTTTCTTAAAACTATACAGATTCCCATATGTGCTCCAATTCCTCTTGTAACAAGAGGATGAAGTCACCTGAGAGAGGAGCCTCATGTCTAACTGTTGTAGAGGACGGCTTGTTGCCCCATGATTTGCCCACCAAGAATAGGGTTTCTTAGCCCCTTGTCTCTAATCACATCATATCCTGCAAATCGACCAGTGCCAGTGGAAAAATCTGCAAATGCATCCTCCACCTCATCAAGCAATGCTCTATCCTGAAAACCCTGCCTGAATGCATCTTTCCTCCCCTGTGAGATTTCACCATCCATGTGAGGGAATCTGTGGGAAGGTCCACCATTCAGCCCACTCCTGGGTGTGGTATTTTGGGTTTAGTGAGTGAGCCAAACAATGTAAAGGTGTACAATTCTTGTCCCATCTACTGACAAGAATATCTTGTATAGTACCACAGAAGGCCTCCGGTGATGTATCATACTCGGGGCACTCACTCTATAGAATAATGCTCCTCACAGACTCAATCATGGAATCCCATCCCTCATAAACCTCTCCTAGGATGGGTTTGTTTGTATCTGCAAATCGAAGCAAAGAAATGATAGGGTCCATGATCTAAATAGTTAGATCTACCCTCTCCCACCAAGCATCATTTAGCATTGTGTCCTTCACCCTTTTAGAGGCTACTTGAAATGTCTTTCTCTAAAAAGACCAAAACTCTGAAATAACCATGGCCCCAAGAGCAGTCTTGACCTCCCTCAACTTCTTCAACATGATGAATGAAGAGGAAAACCATGTATTCGCAATCTTCAACAATGATAGATTGGTGTACTCCTTGTAGATAGTGAAGGCATTTGTATGGTTTTGTACAAAGTTACAGATATGTCATGCATCTCAATAATGTTACCAATCCAAAGCACATCAAAAGCAATGGATTTCAGTGCTAAGTTCAATGATGGACAATGCAAGGTGTCTAAAACACTTGTGGATATTTAGCTTCCACAACCATGCCAACAACCTTGCAAACAAGTGCATTATCTGTAGTGATTTGCACACAAGAATCAACACATACATCTTCAATAAATTTAATAAACAACTCACCCATATATTGTGCATCCTTGTATTCGCCAAGTGTATCCACTACTTTCAAGAAAACTGGACCATTCAAGGAAGATACCATGAAGTTGATGAGTGGGTGTTATGTTGGATCTGTCTATTTATCAGAAACAATGCTAACCCCAGATGTTGGCCCTGATGCTTTATTAGGCTCAAGCATTTTTTGCACCTCTTTTTTTGCCTTCGTCAACAATGTGGTTCTAAGCTTCTCTAAACCAGGAGGCACATACCATGATGGAGCCCCTTGGGTTATAGCTCAGCACATCTCAATAAATAGAGGTGAGCTTGCAACATTAAAGGATATGAAGTTTTGATAGAAAAAAAGGCAATGGTGAGATCAAGCTCTTCCCATTTCTCCTTTTGAAAGATCTGTTCCATTGGACCAAGTGAAATTTCATTTCTTTTTGCTGCTTGTCCCCCACTAGAACTCTCAAATGGGAATTTGTTGCTACCTTTTCTAAAAAATGGAATGGGGTCATCATTCTTGGTTTTTTTATTTATTTTGCAGCCACATTTGCCATACTAATAGTGAACTCTCTTTCCACTACTTTCCTCTTTTGTAAAGGAACTTGTGTACAAGCTCCAACTCCACAACCTGGTAAAGCCAACAAATGGCCTTTCATACAGTAATATGTGCTTGTGAAAGTACTGTGGCAAAAGTTCATTTCCAATTCACATTGCCTCCTCCCTTGACTTTGTTGCTTGGCCCATCCTCTCTTGTGACATATTTCCACAAGGGATATTTCTCAATGTTCCCTTTAGGAGGAAGCATTCCCTCAACATTACTTGCAATAGAGGGAATACTTGCAGCAAACTCTGATTAAATTGGAGGAGGAGAGGTATCTCCAATGGGGACATTCTTCCCCTTCCTTTGCCCCTTACCTGCTGCCCTTGATTGAGCCATGAATACTATAAAAAAAAATAAACAAAACATGCACAAATTTGTAAAAGAAATGCATATACAAACTGTTGTAATACAAATGCAAAAAAATAGAGAGGAAATGCATTTACTTGTTGGTTGAATCTCCTTGAAAACGCTCCACACCCTTTGCTCCTTGCTCCAAACTCCTCACAGCAAACCCACAACCCACCTATTGCAAAAGAAATGAATGAAAATTATGCAAAGGAAAGGGATTTCCGCCCTTTTATGGCTATGCGGATCCCATTTTTCTGGATTCGTTTCCGGAAATCGGGACATGATCCAAATTCAATCGTGTCCCAATCGGACACGACGTGTCTTGATTTCCAGACACGATTTAGGTCGAATCGTGTCGGATTTGGACATGTAGCCCTATTAGAACGAATTCGGTTTCAGAGGTTTTAACTATTATCTTGTTAGAGCTTATGACTGAGGAGTTAAGACAAAATGACAAATATCATATTTCAGACTTCAGTGTCTAAATCTTATACATTTCATATTGTAGTTTTATTTTCAGATTTGTGTAACAATGTGTCTGTTAGATGTTGATGTTTCCTTTAAAAGAATAAAAATTTGAAAAAAATGTAAGCACTCCGGACAAATATCATATTTTAGTATCTACTATCAATGATTGATGTACCACTTAACATCTTATACATTTTATATTGTAGTTTCATGTTCATATTTGTGTGACAATGTGTTTCTTTGATGTTAATGTTGCATAAAAGAATAAAAAAGTGAAAAAAAGAAGATTATTTTTGTATTTTTCCAAGTTTCACGTTACTTTTTTATATTTTCCCCGATATTGCTGACAATTTAAATTTTGGAACCCTAGCGATAAATTGCCGATAACGGTAAAATCATATAAAGTGCACCTACAACCATACACCAACACATTGTTTGATGAAATGACACAATGACACATTAAATCAAAACCCAAAAATTTAGTGGGAAAATTGAGGTATCCCTAGGAGGGTATCTTATAGTGGTATCAGAGAATGATCTTGGACAATTGTGTGGTTTGAAGGGCAGATGTGAGAAAACGTTTAAGGATTCACAAAGAACACCGCTACAGGGGTGTCACTTGTAGAAGAACTTATCAAGTTAGAGAACCCACCCCACTATGGGAAGAAGAAGAAACACTTGAAAAAGGAAAGGGGAAAGAAGCATCCTTTGAAAAAGAGAAGACGGTCACGAGAGATAAGGGAAATCAAGAGTTTAACATCGTGCTCAAAGTCCTAAATGACTTGGCTAAGGGCCAGAAGGAGATGGTGGAATTGATAAGAAACTTAGGTAGCAAGGGGGATTCCACTGAAATTCCAATGGGGGAGAAACATACTGAAGATCTGGTTAATGGAAAGGGATATAATAGTGGAGAAGCTAGTCATGCACACAAAACCATGCACAACTACCCCCACATACATATTAGGTCATCCAGACCCACTATGCCACAATTTCTTAATGAGGCAACAACTAAACAAGTGGAGCAAAATGACTAGGATATTCCTTTTGGGGATTATTTGGTGGAGTATAGGAGGCTAGGACGAGATTTCCTAGCTACCATGAGCTTCACAGATTTCTGCAACCTTCAAATGAGGAACAATCCTAAAGGTGTTCAAAAGGCAATGAGACAGAACAATGAGGTTTAGAAGACACTTGGGAAAGTGTCTATTCTGTGTTTTGATGGATCATCAAAATGCTCATCTAGATCATGGGTTCAAGAGCTGGATACCTACTTCCAGCTACATTAGATGACCGAGGTTGACACCATTAAGTTGGCTACATTACATTTGGATGGGGACGCCCATGAGTGGTGTTATCATGGGTTAGTGACCTTGGGTCATGCCAACATCACCTCATATTCTGAGTTTACTTAGAGACTCATAGAGCGCTTTGACATGAAGGATTTGGAGATTCATTTTAGAGAGCTGACACAACTCAAGCAGACTAGCAGTTCAAAAGCTTATATCTCAGAGTTTCAGAGGTTGGCAATTATGGTCACAGATATATCTTGTTGAGAAATTTAGAGCAGCTAGATTAGGTGATTTCTCTTACTTTGATAACTACTTGTGATGTATTTTACTTACCTTAATTAGCTTCCTTTTTTTCTTGCTTATATTTAGTGTTATTATCATTAAACAACTACCAAATCATAAAGAACAATGAGACAAGAGGACACAAGATGTAGGTGATCAACCAGGGCCAAAACCTCTCTTGAGAGGAAAACCCACAAGAATTCTTCTCTTCTTATAGAATCTTCAAACGACGAATTCTAAGACCTATGACCCTTGACAAAAAACCCTCCAAGACCAAGTCACCTTTCTCCTTGATGAGCTTTCTTTCCAGCAATTTCGACCCTAGCAATTTCTTCAGCAATTTTGACCCCAACAGTTTCTTCTGCAACTTGACCCCAACAGTTTCTTCTGCGATTTCAACCCCAGCAATTTCTTCTGCAACTTTGACCCCAACAATGTCTTCACCAATTTTGACCCCAACAGTTTCTTCTACAACTTCGACCCCAACAATTTCTTTTGCAATTTCGACCCCAACAGTTTCTTCTGCAACTTCAACCCTAGCAACTTTCTAGCAATTTGAGTTGCCCAACAACTTTTTGGTACTTCGACTTTCCCAACAACTTTCCAGCACTTCGACTTTGCCTAACAACTTTAGAAACCCTAATGTAAGAGAGAGAGAGATCCAAAAACTTTGATCTTTCTTTTCTTTTTCTTATCCTTGATTATCGTCCTTTTCTACCGTCTTTCTTGAGGAGATTGAAATTGCTTGAGGTGTGTCCAAATGAGGTTGAGTTCCTTCTTATATATAGGCTTTCCAGGGGTACAAATTGCTTCCTTGAGGCCAACTTGATCTTTCATGTAGGCCGACTTGCTTGAGGCACCATGACAAGGTCTTGGAGGGTCTTTGACTCAAATGAATTTTCCTTTACAATATGTAACACGCCCAAAAGGATCTTTCATACATGACAATGGCTCTTATGATTTCTTGACTCAAAGACAAGCCCTAGAAGCATTCAATGGGTGCTTGACCTAAAAATAAATTTCCTTTGAGCATGAAACCCATGCCTCAAGAATGACAATAATAAATTTATTTTTCTCTTTACAATAAATAGTAGTAAATATATAAAATCATGATTACATATGGCATTATGAAGACCGAACCTAGTTACATATTTCAACACTCCCTCTTAACTAGGGAGGTATTCATAATCCATACAAGGTACTTGGACATTCTCAAACTAATGAATTTTCATAAGAATATTCAAATTGGTAAGCCATCACATAACATATCTTATCAACGTATACCAAAGCATCTTATTATACCAACTAGCATTATCACATAGCAAGGCTTCGACTAACAACTCTATCTCTCCACAAGATCAAAGCACAATGTTGGCGAGACCAGTGATTGATATACACCATCATCATTGTCTCTTAAGGCACATACCCCACCCAGGTATTCACAGGGTATGTCCTTTTAGGACAATTCCTATCTTGGAATAACACATCCTCAAGGAAGTTCCTCTTCAATTACTCTTACATCTTGAATTCCCTGCCACATCATCAAAGAATATCAGAATCAATCCCAGATGCTTACCTAATCCTCCATTCTTTCTTCACAATATGAAGACAAGAATGATCTGTCTATCTCTCCTCATGTCCTTCACTAAGACTTACAATGGTTAATCTTGGTCTAGTGCATGACACATGAAGTAGAGAGCCATATCTGTCACTCCCTCTTAACCAGGGAGGACCAACTCATTCCTATAAAAAGAACATACCCAAGCTCCCTCTTAACTAGGGGCTTGTTCAACAACAACTCTTTGGTGGAGATCATGCTACTATGAGCTGCTAGTAGAGCTCCTCTTTTCGATGTCATGAACTTAATCTTCTTCATTATGGAGCCTTCATCTTTTAGTTCTTCTTCGTAGGGCATCAAACATCCATCACTTTCCTTCAACGAATCATAGGATTGGACCAATAGTCATGTCATCCTTCTTTTCATCAGAAAGTGATCTTCTAGTCCACATTTGGCTTTTCTTCATACAACTATTGTTGAAATATGTAACTAGGTTTGGTCTTCATAATGACATATGTAATGATGGTTTTATGTACTTGATGTAATGAGAAAAATAAATTTATTATTATGATTCTTGAGGCATGGGTTTCATGCTCAAGGGAAATTTATTTTTAGGTCAAGCACCCATTAAGTGCTTCTAGGGCTTGTCATTGAGTTTACAAGTCAAATGAGTCATTGTCATGTCTGAAAGACCCTTTTGGGTATGTTACATATTTAAAAGAAAATTTTATTTGAGTCAAAATAGAGTCAAAAGACCCTCCAAGACCTTGTCATCAAGTCGGCTTACACAAGTGGACGAGTCGGCCTAAAGGAAGCAATTTGTACCCCTCAAAAGCCTATAAATAAGAAGTAACTCAACCTCATTAGCACACTCACTCAAGCAAGTTGGATCCCCTCAAGAGAGAAGTTGGAAAAGGACGAAAAAGGAGAAAAAAAGCAAGATCGAAGTTTTGGGCCTCTCTCTCTCTCTTGTGTTGGGGTTTCGATTGTTGTTGGGCAAGTCAAAGTGCTAAGAAGAAACTGTTGGGTCGAAGTTGCAGAAGAATTTGTTGGGCCGGTCGAAGTTGCAGAAGAATTTGTTGGGCAGGTCAAAGTTGTAGAAGAATCTGCTAGGTAGGTCGAAGTTGTAGAAGAATTTGTAGGGAGGTTGAAATTGTAGAAGTTGCTTGAAGGAAAGCTCGTTAAGGAAGAAAGGTTTAACTTGGTCTTGGAGGGTCTAGGTCAAGGGTCATAGGTCTTGGAAGTCGTCAATTGAAGATTCTATAAGAAGAGAAGAATTGTTGCGGGTTTTACTCTTAGTTGGAGAAGTTTTGGCCTTGGTTGATCACCTATATCTTGTGTACTTTGTCTCAATGTTCTTTATGGTTTGAAAGTTGATTGATGAAGAGAATACTGATAATAATCAAGTGAAAGAAGAAGATAATCAAGTTATGTAAAAACACATCACAAGCATTTATCAAAGTAGGAGAAATCACCTAATTTAGCTGCCCCTAGATTTCTCAACATGGTATTAGAGCTAAGGTGACAAGACAAAGAAGGGCAACTTAAAGAAATATACTCAAGGGCTGAAGCACAAGAATATCATTCAACATCAAGCATATCTAATCATCAAGAAAGGAGTCATAAGGACCAAACAAACTAAGAAGCATTAAGGACTACTCAAAGCAACAACAAGGAGAAGACCTCAAAATCTTAACTCACTCAAAGATAGGATTCTTCAACTAAAGCATTCTTGGGAAGCTTACAATCTCCATCACAAGGAAAAGAAGACCTCAAAGACCCTACATCAACTCAAAGAAGGATTACACATTGAAGCAACTTGAAGTCTTCAATTCAAGGAAGCGAGAAGAAGGCATTGACAAGATCATCAAGGATCCAAGATCATCTCCCTTTCTGAGTCAAGGATCACTTTTGAAGGAAGACATCTACTATCAACATCATAGTCAAAAATCAAGAAGACATCAAGTTGAAGACATCATCATCAAGGAGTATATTCACAAGTAAGTATCTTTATGTCCACATCTGAATCTATCAAAACGACTTCATTTTGCAAGGAAAACAAAAAATTGGTTGGGTCATCAAATTTTCTTGCATGGAAGAAGAGGACTGATTTGATCCTCATAGAAAATGAAGTTGTCCATCATGTTAAGGGTTCAATTACTAAACCTCCAAAGGAAGAAGCTCAAGCACATGCAAAGTATATGAAAGGGGAAGTAAGAGCTCAAAATATTCTTATAGAATCCATCAAAGGTCCCCTCATTCCATATGTATCAAAGTTGGAGACATTAGAAGAGATATATGAGAAGTTAGTAGAATTGTTCTCCGTAAGTACTGTTGGAGAAGTGATGTCGTTAAGACAAGAACTCTATTAGATGAGAATATCAAAGGAAGATGGAATAACTCCTACTTTACGAGGGTATTTGAAATAAAAGATCAACTACAATAATTGGTAGAAATAATGTTTGATAAGGAAATGACCACCATAGTGCTCAATGCACTTCCACATGAATGGGGTAACTTTACATCAAGCATATATGGAAAGAAGGAAGCTAACTCGTCCAATGAACTTTGGTCATTATGCAAAATTGAAGAAACAAGGCTAAAGGCAAAAAGTGATGTAGAACCAAATGAGCAAGCACACGCATTTGCTGCCATGGCTAAAAGAAAGGGAAAGTTCGGGAAGTTTGGTCCTCCAAAAAGGAAGAAGAATATGGCAAAGGTTTAATGCTATGGTTGTCAAGAATATGGTCACTACGAAAGAAATTGTCCCAAACTCAAGAAGGACAACAACAAAAGAGGAAGGGAAGAAGCCCATATCATTGAAGAAGTGGAAGAAGCTGAAAAGAAGAAATCAGGGGAGGAGGGAGTAAAAGATCTCTACTATGATTGAGATAATCTTCTCCACTGAATTCTTTTCATTTATTGTAAAGTATAGCTATCATGGTAGAAACCATTAAAAGCATGATACGATGCATCATTTTAGGAGATGGCATCATACTGGAAGCATACCGTTGAAGCAAGAGCTCATGATATCATTAGAAAAGTTTGAGAGAATAGCTGAAGTAGAAGTCTACATGGATGTAGCAGTCATCATATAAAGTAAGTAGCTCTTGGTAACCTCATTGAAAGCATGTGTAGCGCATATGGTTGAAAGAAAGTCATCTAACATGATAGAAGGAATTCATCATACATCATCATGAGAAAGGAGCTTCTACCAGATGAGGATAATCTAGATCCTCTGTTGGAATCTTCATTAGAAGGTTCGCCTCTCTCGGAGGAAGCAAGTGTCTCATTGAGAATTCCACCTTGTATGGGATTCATTGTTTATAAGGATGATAGTATGACGTCAAAGGAATGCAACATGTCGAGATGGTTGAAGTACTATCAATCAAGAAAAAGAAGTTGAAGGAAGCCTAGATGACCAAAAGAAGGAAAGAGGTATGTATGCATGTATTTAATTGAGTCATGTCATGATATGGTTGCATGGGTAAATGTTCTATCTCACGAGCATGATCAATGAAAAGGGATCTCCTCCTTTGGAAAGATGAATGAAAGCACAGTTCACATATTGACAAGATGAAATCAACATAATATGTCCTCATATGCAATATGAGGTGGTTGACAATCAAGATGAAGGAACTATGGATGAAAGTTCATGGGAAGAAATATGTGATGGAAAAAGAAATCATGAAAGATGCAACTATGGTCATGTCAAGAAAGGACAATCAACATCCGATGACTAGAAGAATTGATCATGATATCTCCATAAAGAAGAAAGTCCATGATGAGGTCTGTAAAGGAAGGAGACCCTTGACATTGAATATCTTGGAGATGTCTCAATATGTTTGCAGGATATTGATGATGCAACAAACATATGTCATGATGAAGGGCCATCACAAAAGGTAATTTTGATTTGATGTTCATTTTTTTTTTTAACAATATCTAGATGGGCTAATACAGGCCTACCGAAAGACAGTTGTGGAAGTCACCTACAACTTGTACTCGTGGTGGGATGGAAGATCCTGGAGGAAACATGATGTGGAAAAGGTATTTGTATGAAGAAAAGCCAAATATGGTCTTGTAGATCACTTTCCAATGAAAGGAAGGATGACATGATTGGCATGGTTCGTGAAGGAAAGTGATGGATGGCCAATGCCCTACAAGAAGTCCCAAAAGATGAAGGCTCCATAATATTAAAGATTAAATTCATGACATAAAATGGAGGAGCTCTACAAGTAGCAGAAGGTCCCATGATCTCCACCAAAGGCAAAAAGCTGCTATTGAAAGCAAGTCTCTGGTTAAGAGGGAGCTTGGGTACATTCTTTTTTATAGGAGTGGGTACATTCCTTCATAGGAATGGGTATATCCTCCTTAGTGTTGATTTTTGGTAGCATCGGATGTGCTCTAGCCATGAAAATTGGTGGAGAGGCTAAAGCACATGAGATCTCCAAGACCCAGAAATGGTTTGGGGAAATTCCACATGGTTAGAAAGATATTAAAATAATTAATATTTTTAATGGGGTGCTAAGTCCAAACTTAGGAAAATTAAAAGATTAATGAGTATTAATATAAAACTGAGTGAGAAGGTTCTAAATGACATGGATCAAGCCAAATCTAATCTTAGCCATTGATTAGAGACTTAATCTCGGTTGTTGAAGACTCAACAGGAAAAGTATAAGAGGAGGCTTGAGAGTCAATTGAAGACACACCAAGATTGATCAGTTAGTTCGATTTTCTGTAGCGGGGTTTGCTAAGAAAATTCAAACAAGTGATCTGTTGCAGCGAGGGGTAGTGAGCACATATAAGAGAGACAGAGATAGTGCTTGAGGGTCAGCGTAGTGACCAGAGAGGCTAATGCAGAGGTAGCCAGAGCTACGCAGAATCAATAGGAGCCACACAGAGACAACTAGAAATTGTGTAGAGGCTGAAAGGCCAGCGTGGGTGACGCAAAAGGCCAGAGAGCTGACTCAAAGAGGCAGAAGGCTGATGCAGAGGGTTCTAGAGCTACACTGAGGCTAGCAGGGCTGACACAGATACTTGGAGAAGTGTTGGAAGGATTTTTCGTGGGGTAGACTTGCTGAATATCTATCTTCGAGAAGAGGTATTATTGTCGTATAAAAATCTTTGTTGGGTGAGCCAGTTTGGCACCCTAGTTGTACTCAAGAAATCTGCATAATAATAAAACCCTCAGAACTGCTACACCGATTTTCTCGCATTGGGTTTTTCCAGGGACGATTGTCCAAAAATAACGGTGTCCCTTGTGTGTTTGTCTAGTATTTCAGTTGCTGGTTTGTATATGAGTTCAGGATGCATTTGTGTTTATTTTTAGTATTTATATGTATAAATAACTTGTTAAGGATAAACAAGTAGGTGAAATAAACCAAATAATGCAATAGGGATTTCTAACATGTCAGACTTAGCAATTTCAGCACCTAGTTGAGAGCGAGAGATAGACACATCATTCTTGTCTTCACTTTGGAAGAAAGAATGGAGGATTGGGTAAGCATCTAACATCTGATACTCTTTGAGTATGTGGTAGGGCATCCAAGATAAGAGTAGTTGTAGAGAACCAATATTCTTTGAGGACTGGGAATCCAAGATAAGAATAGTCATGGGAGGACTTACTCTGTAAACACTCGGGTGGGGTATGTGCCTTGAGAGACAATGATGATGGTGTTTATAAGTCATTGGTCTTGCCAACATTGTGCTCTGATCTTGTGGAGAGATAACGTTGTTAGTCAAGACCTTATTATGTGACAATGTTGGATAATATGATGCTAAACAGATGAGTTACCAATCCGACTCTTCTTAAGAGAATTCTTCAGATTGAGAATGTCTAAGTACCTTGTATGGATTATGAATACCCCCTAGTAAGAGAGAATGTCGAAATATGTAACTAGGTTCAATCTTCATAATGACATATGGAATCATGATTTTATGTATTTGATGTAATGAGAAAAATAAATTTATTATTGTTATTCTTGAGGCATAGGTTTCATGCTCAAGGGAAATTTATTTTTAGGTCAAGCACCCATTGAATGCTTCTAGGGCTTGTCATTGAGTCTACAGGTCAAATGAGTCATTACCATATATGAAAAACCCTTTTGGGCATGTTACATATTGAAAAGAAAATTTTATTTGAGTCAAAATAGAGTCAAAAGACCCTCCAAGACCTCGTCACCAAGTCGGCCTAAGGGAAGCAATTTCTACCCCTCAAAAGCCTATAAATAAGAAGGAACTCAACCTCATTAGTAAACTCACTCAAGCAAGTTCGATCTCCTCAAGATAGAAGCTCGAAAAGGACGAAAAAGGAGAAGAAAAGCAAGATAGAAGTTTTGGGCCTCTCTCTCTCTCTCTCTCTCTCTCTTGTGTTAGGGTTTCTACTATTGCGGGGCAAGTCAAAGTGTTCCTGGGCAAGTAGAAGTGTTGTTAGCAAATCAAAGTGTTGTTGGGCAAGTCGAAGTGCTAGGAAGAAACTACTGGGTCGAAGTTGCATAAGAATTTGCTAGGTTGGTCCAAGTTGCAGAAGAATCTGCTAGGCAAGTGAAATTTGCAGAGGAATCTGCTGGGAGCTCGAAATTGCAGAAGTTGTTGGAAGGAAAGCTCATTAAGGAAGAAAGGTTTGACTTGGTGTTGGAGGGTCTAGGTCAAGGGTCATAGGTCTTGGAATTCATCAATTAAAGATTCTATAATAAGAGAAGAATTCTTTCGGGTTTTCTTCTCAGTTGGAGAGGTTTTGGCCCTGGCTAATCGTCTATATCTTGTGTCCTTTGTCTCATTGTTCTTTATGGTTTGATAGTTATTTGATGAAGAGAATTCTAATAATAATTGAGTGAAAGAAGATAATCAAGTTAAGTAAAAATACACCACAAGCAGTTATCAAAGTAAGAGAAATCTCCTAATCTAGTTGCCCCTAGATTTCTCAACAACTAGCTCTTCCAAGTCATGTTTCCTTCAAGATCTTCCATCCAACCACGAGTATTAATTGTAGCTGAAATCTACAACTCTTTTTCGATAGCCTTATATCGACCCATCCAGATGTTGTTCAAAAATAAAAAATGACCATCAAATCAAAGTTACCTTTTGTGATGGTCTTTCATCATGAAATCTGCTTCTTACAACATCAACATCCTGCACATTCATAAATATATCTCCAAGACTTTCAATGTCAAGGGTTTAGTTGCTTTATAGACTTTATCAAAGCCTTCATATCCTTTTTATGGAGATATCATAGCCAATTCTTTTAGTCATTGGATGTTGATCACTTATGTTATCTTACGTGACCATAGTTGCATCTTTCATAGACTCTCCTTCCTTTCTTGACATATTGTTCCCCAGGAGCTTCCATACATGGTTCCTTCATCTTGTCAATTACCTCATATTCCATATGAGGACATATTATGTTGACTTCATTTTATCAATATGTGAACTAGTTCAAGGTATATGCCTTCATGCATCTTTCTAAAGGAAGAGATCCTTTCTTTTTCGATCATTGTCATGAGGTACAACATTTACCCATGCTATCTGCAACTATATGATAACATGACTTAATTTATCAAATACATGCATACATACCTCTTTTCTCCTTTTGGTCATCTAGACCTCCTTTGGCAACTTCCTTTCCTTGCTTGAAAGTACTTGACATGTTGTACTCCTTTGTCATCATATCATCATCCTTCTAAACAAAAGATCCTACACAAGGTGGAATGTAGACCATCAATGAGAAAATTGCTTCGTCCAAGTAGAGGTGAACCTTCTAATGAAGATTCCAATGAAGGATCTTGATTATCCTCATCCTGCAAATGCTCCTTGTAGATGATGTATGATGATTTCTTTCTATGCTAGATGAATTTCTTCCAATCATATTACTACTTCGGTATGAGCTACTATCATTACGACTGCTACAACAATGTAGACTTCTACTTTAGCTATCCTTTCAAGCTTTTATAATGATGTCATGAGCTCTTTCTTCTATCATATGCTTCTAATATGATGCCATCTCCTACTAATGCATCCTATCATACTTACAATGCTTCTTATCTTGACAGTAATCTCTTAATCATAGTAGAGGTCTTTTCACCTTCTACATTTCCTTGCTATGTACCTGAGAGACCTTAATATTGAAGATCTATTCCTTCCTTCTTAGATTTCTTCTTATCAGATTCTTCTACTTCTTCGATGATATGGGCTTCAATTCTTACTTTCCTTTTCATGTTGTCCTTCTTGAGTTTTGGGCAATCTCTCTTGAAATGCTCATATTCCTGACAACCATAGCATTGGATCTTTGACATATCGATCTTCTTCTTTTTCTGAAGACCAAACTTTCCTTTTCTTCTAGGCATGACATCAAATGCTTGAACTTGCTCATTTGATCCCACATCACTTTTTTCCTTTAATCTTGTTTCCTCCATAATGACCAAAGTTCATTGAAAGGGGTGGCTTCCTTCTTTCCATAGATGTTTCATACAAAGTTGCCCCATTCCTTCGGTAGTGCATTAACCACAACGACGATCATCTCTTTGTCGGACATTATTTCTCCCAACTCTTATAGTTGGTCTCCTATTTGTGACACCCTCATAAAGTATGAGGCTATTCCTTCTTACTTTGATAACTTCATCTTGTAGAGCTTGGTTCTTGATATCACTTCTCCTGCAGTGCTTACAAAGAATAATTCTACCAGTTTGTTAGGGATGAGGGAATCCTTGATTGATTCTATAAGGATATTGTGAGCCCTTATTTCCCCCTTCATATACTTTGCTATAGCTTCAGCTTCTTTTGGTGGTTCGACAGTTGAACCCTTAATATGTCCAATTGTTGAAAAATGTAACTAGGTTTGGTCTTCATTAATGTATTTGAGTCATCATGAAATGTATTTGTCAAGAGAATAAAGAAATAATTTTTATTATTGTATCAATGACTTATTAAAGTGTGGGTTTCATGCTTAGGTCATCATTATATTAGTCAATGTCCCCATTGTGGACTCCTAGGATTAATATTGAGTCTATAGAGTCATTGTACATTTAAAGAGACCCTTCTTGGGCTTTTGAATCATGTAAAAAGGTTTACTATTGAGTCAAATATAATTTATGTCACCTCCACACCAAGTTGGCCTAAGGACACCAATTCGACCTCACTTGGATCCTATAAATAGAAGGAAGTCGAATTCATTTGGAGCAGCTCATCTCAAACTAGTTCAATATCTCTAAGGAAGCTAGAGAAGTGCGAAGTGGGTCAAAGGAAGCTAACAGCAGTGCGAGGTGGGTCAAGTCTAAGGAGAAGAAGAAAATAAAAAATTTGCAGCTACTCTCTCTCTATTGCGTGCCCTAGTTTGGGAGATCGAAGTCTTCCATGCGTTGCTACTGCTAATTTCTGCCTGATGCCATAAGTTGTTGCATAGTTGAAGTTGCTGGGGTAGAAGTGTTGCTGCAAAGGGGTCGAAGATCTAGAATGCTAACTTGGTGTGGAGGGAAGGTTTGGTCTTTGTCTAGGTTGAAGAGTCTCAAAGAATACTATTGAAGGAAGATAATTTTTTACTGGGTTTTCCCCTCGAGGGGGGTTTTGCCTTGGCATAATGCCTACATCTTGTGTCTTTTGTTTTGTGATTTTCATACACACATAATATGGTAATTGCTTGATGAAAAATAAGATAATAAAGAAGTAAAAGAAGCCAACATAACTCACAAGTAATTATAAAGAAAGAGGAATCAAACCCTAATCTACTTGTATTGATTTCTCAACACTAATGACTTCATTTTCTATGAGGATCAAATCTGTCATCTTCTTCCATGCAAGGAAATTTGATGACCCAACCAACTTATTGCTCTCCTTGCAAAATGAAGTAATTTTGGTAGTAGATTCAATTATAGATATAACGATACTTACTTGTAAAGTGAAGATGCTCCTTTGATGGTGATATCTTCAACTTGATGCCTTCTTTATTTTTATGATGATGTTTGCTTCCTTGAAGATGACAATGCTTCTTCTAGAGATGTCCTTCAAATATGCTTGTGATGAGATTCTTGATTCGAATAGAGGGTGAACACCTTGATTCCTTTGATGCTTCTTCTTCAAGATGCTTCAACGTGTATACCTTCTTTCATTGAATGGAGGTGGGGTCCTTAAGGTCTTCTTCATGTTGTTTCTTCTATATGGTGTGATCCTTGAAATGGGTAGCCCTTCTTTATGCTCCTTAGATTGTTCAGCCCTTATGTATCCCTTCTTGATGATTCGATGTCCTCTTTGATGTCTTGACCTTTCTTGATACTCTTTTTGGTGGTCCTCCTTCAAGCTGCCTTTCCTTGTCTCGTCACCTTAGCTCTGATACCATGTTGAGAAATCTAAGGCAACTATATTCGGTGATTTCTGTTACTTTGATAACTACTTGCGATGAATTTTACTTCACTTAATTAGCTTCTTCTTTCTCTTGATTATATTTAGTGTTCTTATCATCAAACAACTACCAAATCATAAAAAACAATGAGACAAGAGGACACAAGATGTAGGTGATCAGCTAGGGCCAAAACCTCTCCTCTTGAGAGGAAAACTCACAAGAATTCTTCTCTTCGTATAGAATCTTCAAATGGCAAATTCCAAGACCTAAGACCATTGACAAAGCCCTTCCAAGACCAAGTCAACCTTTCTCCTTGATAAGCTTTCTTTTCAGCGATTTTGACCCCAACAACTTCGACCTTAGCAGTTTCTTCTGCAACTTCGACCCCAAGAACTTTTCAGCAATTTGACTTGCCAAGAACTTTCTAGTACTTTGACTTGCCCAACAACTTTCCAACTCTTTGACTTTTTCTAACAACTTTAGAAAACCTAACACAAGAGAGAGAGAGAGATATCCAAAAACTTCAATCTTGCTTTTCTTTTCTTATCCTTGATTTTTGTCCTTTTCCAACTTCTTTCTTGAGGAGTTTGAGCTTGCATGAGGTGTGTCCAAATGTGGTCGAGTTCCTTCTTATATATAGGTTTTCCAGGGGTATGGATTGCTTCCTTGAGGCCGGCTTGATCTTTCATGTAGGCCGAATTGCTTGAGGCACCATGACAAGATCTTGGAGGGTCTTTGACTCTAGTTTGACTCAAATATTTTTTTTCTTTACAATATGTAACATGCCCAAAAGGGTATTTCATACATGACAATGACTCTTATGACTTGTTGACTCAAAGACAAGCCCTAGAAGCACTCAATGGGTGCTTTACCTAAAAATAAATTTACCTTGAGCATGAAACCCATGCCTTAAGAATGACAATTTTTATTTATTTTTCTCTTAACAATAAATACATAAAATCATGATTACATATGTCATTATGAAGACCGAACCTAGTTACATATTTTAACATATCTGAGGAATGGCTGGTGATGTTATTCACAGTGTTATCATGACCAGGCTGAACCAGTTTAGATCGGTTGATTTGACCATTTGCATCCCTAAACCGATTTGGACCAGAGATGGTTGGTTCGATACGAAACTAACCATTTTTGCTGAACTAGTTACTAAACAAGCCGGTTCAGTGCAACCGCCTAACAACTGATGCGTGGGGCGAATTCATTTTTTTTTTTAATATTTTTGTTAGTTGGGGCTTTGGGTTGTGAACAGAATTGGAGTGTTTTTTTAGCAAATACACAACAAGAAGAAGAACTGTTTTGAGCAAAAATGGTTGAATGCCATAACTTATGTTCAGTACAACCTCAAGTTGAGGCAAAACCAGTTGTTGAACAAGACACTTGAATCAAGCAACATAACTTTGGATGACTTTGATCCATCATCAGAGTGGGGGTTGTGGAGACCCAGGAATCAACATTTGACAATGAAGATCTTTCTTGGATGGACTTGGATTCACTCCCAGCTCCACCTTTAGGGCCAGGGGAATCAAGTCAAAATCCCAATATAGATCCTCCGTCTGCTACTACTAATTATGAGGATGAAGATGTGGGGAAGGCTGAGGATATTGATTCTGATTAGTAATTTAGTACTAATATTATTGTAGTTTGATGTATCAAAGGCCATTTAGAGTCTATATCTTGATGTATTTTGTTTCAGACATTAATTGCACTAAGTGCTATTTTGGTATTATCATATTGTGCACTTTTACTAGCTATATAAATGAGAACTTTTTCATATTTTTGTATTGTCGTCGCACAAAGTGTCTAGGCACCGCGACAATGCTCAGAGTAAGGGATGTCACTCTAATCCCTACTCACTCCGTTTAGATTCTCTCCTAGAAAAGTCAAGGGGGGTAGTCCCTAAAGTAAATGGATGGAGTAGTCTATGGAACACAAGCTCTAGGAGATTTTAAGGATGGACAACTTGACGAATGTAAATGAGTCGTGATTAACTTAGATGAATAGATTAAACACTAATGTAACCAAGACACGACCACAAGATAAAAATGATTATAGACCAGTGCCTTTATGTTCAATTAACCGCAAATTAAGTAAGAAAACAAGTTATCCAAAACAATTTTTCAATATGTGACGAATGGTGACAATCATGAATGATCAATATAAACGCCCATAACTGCAATATGTAAGAGATTCTAGATTTAAAATAATTTTCATTAATGACCCAGATCTAGAATTTAATTAACCTTCTCTTATAAACAATATGATTTAAAACATTTATCACACCTTGACCATAAAAAAATCATGAAAATTTAATTTAATCACCAAATAACACCGAGGAAATTTAAGTTTGCATTTCAATTATTCCTTAGGAAATTGCTTTAATGTGAAAAATATAGAAGTAAAACAAATCAACGGGTTAATAGATCGAATTTTTAATGAGCTACAGGCCACATTAAAAAAAATTAATGTTTAAGCACAATCCCTTAATTTATTTCAAATCTTAATTCTCATGTCACCCAGAATTTAAAATTTTTAGATTTTTAAAGTTTTTAAAAATCTTATAGTTTCTTTTTAGGAGTTTGTTTAGATTTTTTAATGAAAAATAAATAAAATCAAAATCAAAAATCAAAAGTTAAAAAAAAAGGAAAGGAAAAAGAAGAAAGGTAAAACAAAATCAAATCATTAATAAAAAAAAATCGAAAAAAAAATCCCAACAAAAAAAAATAAAATCAAATTGTTGAATGAAATGACCAAACCAAAGGAATCAAACCTAAGTGGAAATTAAATGAAACTAAAAAAACATGTGCATACACTAACCCTAACCAACACACAATCGAATAAAATAAAAAAGGAACATGTAAAGGTTTTGAGTGTTTGTTGTTGTCCAGGTAGAGCTTGATGGCGATAAAGGAATGGAGCTCGAGGGAAGAGGGATGAAAGGGTTGCAGGTTATGGAGGTTGCGACAAGAAAGGGAACACAGGCCGGATGGGGAAGAGTTGGACTGAGTGGGAGGAGAGGGATGGTGATGGATGCGAGAGGATCGAAGGCCGTAGATATGGGAGCCGCGGAAGGTTTGAGGCAACACGCAACAAGGTTTTAGGCCAGTGTTTTAGCAGGTATGTGGATGTGGAGGGTTTGCTTGCTATGTGTATACAAGCAGCGTTTGGAGTGGTTCAAAGGAGCCTGCAACAAGGGTTTAGGAGAAACAAGGGGGGCATTTCGAAGGCAGCAGCGGATGAGGGATGCTGTAAGGGATAAGCAGATTCGTGGAGAGTTGCTAGCTGGATGGAGGTTGAGGGGATCCGCAGATAGGAAATTCGTAGGAGAAATGATGACAACGATGGGGAAGGATGAGAAGAAAGGGAACAACGTTGGATGGCAGCAAATGGATGGAGAAGAGAGTTGCGGATCAGTAAGCAACAACGGTTTCTTCAAAAAAAAAAATCGAAAATTTTGCAGCGAAACGAAACCCCAACCAACATATCGAGAAACTCAGACAAATGGTAGCCAGAAAACTCCAGAAATTCTGATTAAAATGTTAAAATCTTCTGCTTCAGATTTATTAATGAAACCCTTAAAAAAAAAATTAAAACCTTGGACTGCAAAAATCTGGATAGAATCCCTGCAAAAATGACGCTGATGAACCCTAGAGATCCAGATCTTACCCTCCAGGGCCTAGATTTGGACTCTACACAGATTTCTTTCTTCAGAATTGTAGCTGCACAACAACGAGAAAACACCCAAACGATATATACAATGATAAAAACTAAAACCCAAAAAAACCCAAGTCAGAAAACCAAAAAAAAAAAAAAAATTACGGATCTATGTACAAGAATGGCAGATCTGTCAAATGTGAGGAGTGTGAGTCCAACTTTGCTACCAGATCTAATAGTCTAAGGCTCTCAATAGGTAGATCTATCAATTTCGCACATAAATAAAAATTAATTTTTTGAAGATTTTAAAGGAGGTGCTTAGCTCGAAGCTCTTCATGCATCACTAGTAAAATTCTTATGATAAGCCTAGGATCAAATTACGCTAGGCTCTTCAGAAAACACGGATTGAGAGTTGGTTGGTTTAACTGAAAACTTCCCCGAACGTTTGATGATTTAAAAATCAAGACTTTCTTGCAAAACTCAATTTAGCCATCAAAATAGAGCGAGAAAATAATAATAAAATTAAGATAAATAGAGATACTTGCTATTACATTAAAAATTTAGATTATTATTCAAACCCCAGTGAGTGCTTAGCTCGAAGCTCTTCATGCATCACTAGTAAAATTCTTATGATAAGCCTAGGATCAAATTAAGCTAGGTTCTTCAGAAAACACGGATTGAGAGTTGGCTGGTTTAACTGAAAACTTCCCCGAACATTTGATGATTTAAAAATCAAGACTTTCCTGCAAAACTCAATTCAGCCATCAAAATAGAGCGAGAAAATAATAATAAAATTAAGATAAATAGAGATACCTGCTATTACATTAAAAATTTAGATTATTATTCAAACCCCAGTGACTGAATAAGATACCTGTACTCAAATCACTTTTCAGAAGCTATTATCAATGGCTAAAAAAATTGCGCATGAAAAACGACACATCTTATAGTATTTCCATGAAAAGTAACACCGGCCAAGATTAACCCCAAAGTCTTTCTTTATTCTCCGAAAAAAATTACACGACAGCTTTTCGCTTAGCACACGACTTAAAGGTCAGATGATTCGGCTGACAAATGACTTCTTAGGTAAATTTAAATTCTCCAAATTCTTCTTGAGTTTCATTCACATGCATGCACTAATTACAGTTAAATTTGCAAATTTTAAAGTTTAATAAAACTATAATAGTGTAGAATCTCAGATTTTTAATAAAATATTATCAAATCTTCTGTGACAAACTGTCTGGTGGAATATCCACGATAGTTTACAGACCATGTGTACCTCCCTAAATGGCACATGTAACTCCTCAAAGCATGTGTATTGCTCCTTCTTTATGACCATAATTTGTTGGTCTTCCTATAAATGTATCTCATATCATCTCATTCTCACTACTTGTGCATTGCGAAAGAAGAATTCGAACCTGTGAGAGAGAGAGATGAAGAGACTTGAAGAAGATTGTGAGAGAGAGACTTGGAGAGTAAGAGCAGGACTTGGTGAGCCAAGGTTGATTCAATGTTTCAATGTTTTATCGTTGATTCAGTTGAAGGGAAGGTTGATTAAGTGTTTGCATTTGTTGTTGCTAACAATGATTTTTATGTTACAGCTTGTTCAGATTTGGGTGAACTTACTCATTCTCTTGATCTCTCATTGTACTTTGTATCTCTGCCGAACAATTGGTATCTAATAGAAGAAGAATCTGGTTGGGTTTTCCCATTGTGGGTTTTTCCCTGGTCATTGAACCTAAATTCTCTATCATATTTTTGTTCTTGGTTGTCTTTTATTGTGCATTTGGTTTATGTTCTATCTACATAGCTTAACTAATATCGCAGCAGTAGGAAGCTTTTGAAATAAGTAATTGTTATAGCATAGAACTTCAAAATTTAGGCAATGTTGAAAATAGGGTACTAAGGAGGTGTTTCCTAGGCATTTCTCCTTTTGGCCTATGGAGACACATTAATCATCTTTTGTCTAAGTGATATTATGAGTTTATAATATCAAGGGGGCTAAAGTACTTTTTATGTGGAGATGTACTAGGTACTTTAAGTTATTAAAGTCACATGTGTTTTAAAAGTCAATTTATGTGGAAAAATACTGAGTATACTTTATATTATTAAAGTGACTTTTATATTCTAAAAGTGAATTTATAAGGAAAAAGTGACCAAGGTACTAAAACATTAAAAGTATTAGGGAGGCACATTAATAGAAGGGGGACCACATCAAAAAGGGGGTCAAGAGGAAATGATCTCCACCCTTGATCTAATGAGCTGAGATTTAATCTCAGTGATTAGATCTAAGGGTTAGGGTCCTCTACACTTTGGAGAGAGAAGAGGGAAAAGGAGAAAATCTCTCATTCATTCTCATGAGAGCTAATGAGAAGAGAGTAAGAGAGCATGTGAAGAAGGAAGAGACTTTGGGAGAAATACTACAATTGAGATAACAAGAACCAAAACAGCAATTCAAGTTCCCTTGTAGGTTGTGCTAAAGTCACAAAGAGAACATGGAATTGTTGGAGGAAGTCTGAGGTTCAATAGCACGTAGGTTGACGGTATACCTCTGCTCAGATCAAGTTGTATCACTGCTCGAATGAGTGTATCAGCAGCCTGAACAATACTCAAGGCAGTCAACACGTGTTCCAGGGTTTTGAGTTGCTAAAACACAATTTTCAGGCCAGTGTCAGAGGGCATTTAAGTCGCAGTTCAGAGAGGAGGAAGCCATAATATCTATATTATTTGTTGTTTGAACTAGAGTTTCCAGGAAAATTTATATCTGTCCAGAGATCTGAGTTCCCTAAGTTTAAGGAGCAAACAGAGGTCCAATAATTTTGTTGAGAGTTGACCGTGTAGAGAGAATATCAATCCAAATCACAATGAAAAGAAGATCTCGGGAACTCCTTTATGGGATGAGATAAGTCAAATTTCTTGTTGTAAAAATTTTCTAAGCAGCAAAATAACATCCTCCTTCAGCACTGGTTTTCCCCTTGTGGGTTTTTCCAAGGCCATGTTGACCAAAAATACTTCGTAAAATTTTATATGTGAGGAGCTAAAAAGAGCAGTGGAATAGAATTTTCTGTATGCATATTTGTTGGCGTAGGTGTGCTTGTTTACTTCTCTTATCAGCTGAATAGTGAATGCGGTAGAGTAGCCTCTTTTATTTCAAGTTAACGCAAAATCTATTATGTATATAAGTCACATGTTTTATGATGGGATTGGGCATTAAACAATGCAAAACTAGAAAACTAGGTCGGGCTACAACACTTCATAATTTTCTACATGGTATCAAAGCCTGAGGGAGGTCAGACTAGAGATTTTACATCAGCCAATACAAAGACCAGCAAGCAAAATTTTCCCATCTCAGTGAACAGAAGTCATTAAACCTCAGTGAGAAACCCAAAGAGTTGTTGGTTAAGAGGGAGGAAACTCCCTAGTATCAGATTTGCTCCATTCTGTTGGTTGTGAGGGTCATGGCTACTGGGTTGATGGTAGAGGACCGATTTAGTGGGGCTGATCATTTTGGCCTCTGGAAAGAGAGGATTATGCTTTTATTGGAGGAAGTTGAAGTGTGGGACATAATTGAGGCTCCTGCACAAACCACCTACTGATCCATCTCAGTTGGTGGACTTCAACAAGAAGAATGTGAAGGCTAAGAGGATCCTTCTAGATACCATCAAGTATCACTTATTCCCTCATGTGACCAAGATAAGGTTTGCCTATTAGATGTGGGAGTCTTTGGTCACATTACACCAAAGTTCCAATGAGAACAAGAAGATTGTGTTGAGGCAAAAGCTAAGAAACACCATGATGGCTAATACCGACAATGTGACTGCATACCTCACCAAGATCTCACAGGTGAAGGATGATTTGGCTGCCGTGGGAGAGGCTATCCTAGAGGACCAGTTGGTCAGGATTGCATTAGATGGTTTCACTGAGAAATGGGATGGATTCATACATGTCATTGTGGCGAAAGAGCACTTTCCAGACTAGAGAAGGATGTGGGAAAATTTCATCCAAGAGGAGTGCCAAGGCAGACAACCAGAGTGGTGGGGGAGGTGAGGAGAATGTTGCTCTTGTGGCAAAGGGCAAGAAGAAGAAGGCCAAGAAGGGGTCTTCTAGTGTAGCAAAACAGGAGAAGGGGAAGCAAAAGGCGAAGGAGAAGGACATGAGTAAAGTGAAATGTTTTGCTTGTGGGAAGATGGGTCACTATGTTGTTCAGTGTCCCAACAAGAAGGGTAAGAAGAAGCATGGAGTTGTAGCTTGAGTGGAGGTGGGCAAGTTCACTTCCAAATTTGGCACTAAGTTTTCCCTATCAGCAAAGGTGGATGAGTTTGCCTTGGTTGTGAGTTTAGCCACTCATGTTACATCCTGTCGTGCGTGGTTTGTTGCAATGGAGCATCCTGCCATATGAATGGACTGAGAGAGCACTTCACGAGTCTCTCAGAGGATGATATTAACTTGGAGGTTGTGCTTGGAGATAACTCCAAGGTCAGAGCAACAAGAGTGGGGACAATATCATTTCAGAGGGAGTCTTTACCTCCTTTGAAAGTGATAGATGTTCTTTATGTTCTAGGGCTGAAGAAGAATGTCAGTCTCCAGCTTGGAGGACAAGGGGTATGAGGTGGTGTTCTGTAGGGGACAGGTGTTGATATATCCTAGGGCATCTAGTGTTGAGCATGCTAGACCTATTTGGAGTTCGGAGTGGAAAGCTATACAGGTTTATGTTTCAACCTATTAGAGCCTTGGTGGCTTAGACCAACAACAGTGAGTTGTGTGAACTATGGCATAGGAGGATGGCCCACTTGTGCCATGGAGCTTTGAGGATGTTGAGGGAGATGGTTACTAGTTTAACGGAGTTCAACACTGTGCATCATGATGTATGCAGGGGTTGTGCTTTAGGAAAGTACACCAAGACACCTTTCCCGAGCAGTGACAACAGAGTCATAGGTATCCTTGACTTCGTACACTCTGATGTTTGTGGTCCTATGTCTCATGTATCACTAAGCGGATGTAACCTTCATTGATTACCATTCCAAGAAGACCTAGATTTTCTTTCTAAAGACCAAGGATGACGGCTTCAAGAGGTTCCAAGGGTTTAAGGCTCTTGTGGAGAACTAGGTAGGGAAGAAGATCAAGGTGTTGAGATCAGATAATGGGGATGAGCATACCTCCACAAAGATGGAGGAGTTTTGTAGGAGTGTGGGCATCAAGAGGGAGTACATTGTGCCTTATAACCCCAGCGGCAGAGAGGAAGAACAGGGCCATAGTGGGTCAGCTAAAGCAATGTTGCATGATCAAAGATTACCTTTCTTCTTGTGGGCCAAGGTGTGTAACACTGCAATGTATTTACAGAACATGAGCCCACACAGAGTCTTGGGGAGCAAGACTCATGAGGAGGTGTTAACTAGCAAGAAGTCAGAGGTTGGGCACATTAGCATCTTTAGCTGCCTTACATATTCACACGTCCCTGAGGAGAGGAGGCTGAAGTTGGAACCCACTGCAGAGAAGGGTATCCTTGTGGGTTACAGTGAGACCAACAAGGCCTACATCATATATATTCCTACATAGAGTAAAGTTGTCCAAAGGTGGGATGTGAGATTTTAGGAGGAGAGGGCCTTAAGGAGGTCTTTGGAGGCTAATCAGGTAGAGCAGAAGGTTCCTCAACAGGATGCCACACCATAGGTTTCAGGAACATCAAGTGTTACAGCAAGATCAGGAGGTTCACCTTCTTCATGTTGGAAAATACAAAGTGGCAGCTATTGATTCTTATTTTCCTTAACCTTGATACTTGCCTATGAATCTTAGTTAATCTCCTTTATGTTCTTTAGTTAGATCTTTTCATCAAAAAAATATCAAGAACGAAATAGCAACAACAAAGGACACAAAAATTAGGCTCTCAGCCAGGGCAAAACCCCTCCAAGGGAGAAACCTAGAAAACTCCTCTTATAAAATTTGCTTTAATTGAGACACAAAAACCAAAAACCCTAGACCAAGTCCTTCTCCAAGTACCAAATTAGCCCTTCAACAAGTCCTTTGCCGATTTTGCATCAACCAGCTTCAAAACTGCAACTCATCCTACAACTTCGATTGTGCAATTTCGGCCTTGCAGCTTCTATAGAAACCCTAATTTTGCCTCCTCCTGAGACCTTCCTAGAGCTAGACAACTCTTCCCAAGGTCAACGAGTTTAAGGTAGGGTACTATTCCTTCCAGCTACAAGATACTGCACTTCGTCCTCCTGCAACTTCAACCTCTTTTTGCAGCACCAAAAAACCTAGAACATCGCACGTGTGCGAGAGATAGAGCCCAAAAACAAGATATTTCATCCTTATTTCTTCTCTTAGACCTTCGCTCTTCCTTTTTCCTACTTCGCAGCTGCAAATTGAATTCTTTCTTGAGAGATCAAACTTCTTGAGTGAGTGCTAAATGAGGTCGAACTACTTATTTATATAGCCTTTCCAGGAGGTCAAATTCCCTCCTTTAGGCCGACTTGTACTTTTGGAGATTCCCGAACTTTCTAGACTCAAAAATAATTCTTTTTACAACTACATTTTGCCCAGAACGATATTATAAGCATGATGTTGACTCCTTTGACTCGTGACAATAAAACCTAAGACCTAAGAAACCCTGGAAGCACGAAGAACATGCTTTTACCTAGAAGCCCATCAATAAAGAGCATGAAACCCATGCTTTATAATAACTCTTTTTTTCTTCTTTTGTTTGTTACATAGGATACATATTGAAATGAGTACAATAACAATTATGAAGACCGAAACTAGTTACATTTTCAACACTTTAGGGGTAACAGGTTCACAGAGTGCAGGGTCATGGTGCAAGATCATTAGGTGCAATATGTCAGATTACGGGATCTCCACTGATTATAGCAGAGCCTTCCTTGTCAGGAGGAGAGACTCCAGTTGATGATTTTCCCATATCCCCACAGGAGGATACTACAGGGAAGAGGAAGCCATGATGGTTTCGGGAGACCTTGAAGGAAGCCTAGGAGGCATTGGGGAAACCCAAGTGGTCAGTGAGGGAAAGAAGACCACCAGAGCGGTTGGGTGGCTTTGTGGCAGATGTGGAAACAAAGCTATTTAGTTCTCAGGAGGTTGTTAGTCAGCAGATTTGGAGGGATGCCATGGTGGAGTATGCCTTCATCATGAAGAATGATGTTTGGGAGGTAGTGTTGAGACCTAAGGGGAAGTCGATCGTGACTTCCAAGTGGCTCTACAAGTTCAAACATGTTGTGGATGGCAGTGTGGAGAAGTTCAAAGCTCGTTTTGTGGCACGAGGTTTCCCAGGTAGAGGTAGTTGACAATGAGGAAATCTTTGCACCAGTTGCTCATTACACTTCCATTAGAGTAGTCATTTCTATAGCAGCTGAGATGGGTTAGAGGATTTCACCAAATGGATGTGAAGACCACCTTTCTCAATGTGTTATACAGGAGGAGGTGTACATTGAGCAACCATAGGGCTTTGAGGTGCATGGGAGGGAATCTCATGTGTGCAAGCTTAAGAAATTCTTGTATGGACTGAAGCAAGCACCGAGGGCATGGTACGAGAGGATAGATGCCTACTTGCAGTAGACGGGTTTGTAGAAGAGTGATGTAGATCCAAACCTCTATTTCATTATGGTTTATGACGATCCACTCATTCTAGTTCTGTATGTGGATGATTTGTTTATTACAGGAGAGGACAAACTCATCCAACACTGCAAGAGAGATATTGCTTCATAGTTTGATATGACCAATATGAGACTGATGATTACATTTTGCAGTTGGAGGTTTGGCAGAAGGATGGGCATATCTTCATTGGTCACGGCAGGTATGTAGGTGATATCTTGAGGAGATTTTGTATGGAGGGTTACAGGCCTATGGCTACTCCTATGATCACAAACTAGAAGAAGTTGCATGCTTCAGATTTTGAGTTGGTGAACCCCGCCTTGTATCATCAACAGATCGGTTCTTTGATGTATCTGGTCAACACTAGGCCAAATATATGTTTCACAGTCAACACATTGAGTTAATTTATGATGGATCCCAGGAGAGTGCACTAGGTGGTTGCGAAACATGTATTGAGGTAACTACAAGGCACAATGGATTATGGTTTGAACTATGTCAGGGTAGATGGAGTCAGATTGATTGGTTCCACAGACTCAGATTGGGCTGGCATTGCTAGTGACATGATGAGTACTTCTGGGTGTTGTTTTTCATTAGGCTCAGCAATTGTGTCATGGTTCAGTAGGAAGCAAAGATCAGTGGCATTGAGCAACACAGAGGCAGAGTATATGGCAACTAGTCAACCAGGTTGCAAGGCAATATGGTTTCGCAAGATGCTATTTGCTTTATTTGGCCAGAGGCTGAGACCAACTATGATATATAGTGATAATTAGAGTTGTATTAAACTCTTTGAGAATCCAGTATTTCATGACCAGTCAAAGCATATTAAGATCGTATACCACTTCATCAAAGACTAGGTTTAGAGGGGAGTTGTGAAGCTTGAGTATATATCCCACTGATGAACAAGTAATAGACATTCTCACCAAGTCATTGCCAAGGGGAAAGCATGTATTCTTCAGAGACAAAATGGGAGTGGTGAGAAACACCTTCTTTGGAAAGAGGGAAGGGTTTCCTAGGCATTTGTCCTTTTGGCCTAGGGAGACACATTAATCATCTTTTGTATAAGTGATATTATTGTTGATTTGGGGTAACATCGGATGTGCTCTATTCATGTAAATTGGTGGAGAGGCTAAAGTACATGAGATCTACAAGACCCAAAAATGGTTTGGATAGATTGTACCCAGTTTGGGAGATATTAAAATAATTAATATTTTTAAGGAGTTCCTAAGTCTAAGCTTAGGGAAAATAAAATATTAATGGGTATTAATATAAAACTGGGTTAGAAGGTTCCAAAAGTCATGGATCAAGCCAAATCTAATCTTAGCCATTGATTAAAGATTTAATCTCTGCCATTTAAGAACCAACAGGAAAAGTATAAGAAGAGGCTTGAGGGTTAGTTGGAGGACACACCAGAGTGAGCAATCATTTGTTTTGCTAGAGCAGGGTTGCAAAGCAAAGTCGAATCAATGATCAATAGCAAGGGGCAGTGAGTACTAGACGGAGAGGCAGAGACAATGCCGAGAGACCAACACGGAAGCAGAGAGCAAAAAGCAACAGCCAGAGCAGGCCACGCAGAGCCTAGCAGAGACAACGCAGAGCCCAAAGGGACTGCGTCATCCACGCAGAAGGTAGAGGAAGTGACTCAGAGGGTTCCAGAGGCTGCACAGTGCCTCAGAGGGTTGACGCAAAGGCCAGAAGGGCCAGCGCAAAGCTTCAAAGTTGATGGAGAGGGTTTTGTGGGACAGGGTTTCTGAATACCAGTTTCCGAATAGAGTATTGTTGCCGTGTATTTTTTCTCTGTTGAGTGAGCCAGTTAGGCACCCAGTTGTACTCAAGGAAATACTGCATAATAATAAACCCTCAGAATAGCTGCACCGGTTTTCACGCATTGGGTTTTTCCGACGACATTTGTCCAAAAATAACGATGTCATTTGTGTGTTTGTTTTCTTTCAGCTGATAATCTGTAGATCTTGAGACTATATTGTGTTTATTTCGTTGTTTATATGTTTTACATAACTTGTTCAGAATTTACAAGTAGAAGAAATAAACCAGCAGAATACAGATTAATTTTCTAATGAATAGACTTAGAAAATTCAACAATTATGAGTTTATTAATATCAAGGGGGCTAAAGTACTTTTTATGTGGAGATGTACTAGGTACTTTAAGCTATTAAAGTCACATGTGTTTTAAAAGTCACTTTATGTGAAAAAGTACTAAGTACACTCTATATTATTAAAGTGACTTTTATATTCTAAAAGTGACTTTATGAGGAAAAAGTGACCATGGTACTAAAACATTAAAAATACTACAGAGGCTCATTAATAGAACGGGGACCAGATTGAAAAGAGGCTCAAGAGGAAATGATCTCCACCCTTGATATAATGAGCTGAGATTAATCTCAGCCATTAGATCTAAGGGCTAGGGTTCTCTACATTTTGGAAAGACAAAAGAGGGAAAAGGAGAAAATCTATGAGTCATTCTCATAAGAGCTAATGAGAAGAGAGTAAGAGAGCTTGTGAAGGAGGAAGAGGCTCTAAGAGAAATATTACAGCTGAGATAACATGAATAAAACCAGCAGTTCAAGTTCCCTTGAAGGCTGTGCTAAAGTCACAAAGAGAGCACGAAATTGTTGGAGGAAGTCTGAGGTTCAATAGCACGTAGGTTGAGGGCATACCTCTGCTCAGGTTGAGTTGTATCACTGCTAGAATGAGTGTATCAGCACTCTGAACAATACTCAAGGCAGTCAACACGTGTTCCAGAGGTCTGAGCTGCTACAGCGCATTTTTCGGGCTTGTGTCAGACGACATTTAAGTCACAGTTCAGAGAACAGGCAACCATAATATCTGTGTATATTATTTGCTGTTTGAACTCGAGTTTCCAGGCATATTCATATCTGTCCAGAGATCCAAATTCTCTGAGTTTAAGGAGAAGACAAAGGCCCAATAATTTTGCTGAGGAGAGCTAACTGTGAAGAAAGAATATCAGTACAGATCACAGTGAAAAGAAGATCTCAGAGGAACTTCTTTATGGGATGAGATAAGTCAAATTTCTTGTTGTATTTTTGTTATAAGAAAATTCTAGGAAGCAAGATAATATCCTCCTTCAGCACTGGTTTTCCCCTTGTGGGTTTTTCCAGGGTCATGTTGACCAAAAACACTAAAATTTTGTGTGCTTGTTTACTTCTCTTATCAGCTGAAAAGTGAATGTGGCAGAGTTGCCCTTTTGTTTAAAGTTAATGCAAAAATTATTATGTATATCAGTCACATGTTTTATGATGGGTTTGGGTATTAAACCATGCAAAACTTGAAAAGTAAGTTGGGCTACAGCACTCCATAATTTTATACAGTCAAACCTCTCGCTCTAGAGAAAATCGCTTCCTCCACAACCATATGTCTTCACCTCCCCCTTAGGCTTACTTTATAATTTCAATAAGCCAAAATCCCTAACCTTAATCTCCTAAGTGATCAATGGCTAGGATTAAAAATTTAAATCCTAAGACTCACTTGAGCTGAACGGTTGAGATTATATCTAAGTCAAATAACTTTTTTATTTATCCTTAGAACTTCGGACTAATAGTCCACAATAATTAATGAGATTAATTAATGTATTATTCCTAAGTTAACCTATGGAAAGAAATCATAATATCACGTACTCCACCAGGCAAGCACCTAAAGAGGCAATCAAATAACTTCTACATGTTAAGACACCAAGTTAATGCAAAAGACCTTCCAAGGCTATAAAATCAACACATTCAACAATTTTTTTGTACACCAGTCTGGATCAGCCGGTTCCAATCTAGACCTACCAGTGCTGATAACATCGGTTAGGATTATAACCTTGAGAAATTATCAATTAAAGGTAGGAATTTAGACTCTAATTCTAGTTCAATCAATTTTGCTTTAGAAACTCTCACAATACATTCCACCAAATAATAGGCGAAATGCATAATGCTCTAGGATTCAAATTTATCGTGTTATCACTCATGGCTAATCACTTGATTCTATGTGATTTGCCAACATGTCTGCGATTTCTACCTATTTTCGCCATTATTTCTGATAAGTTTTTTGACTGACCTTGGAGATATATTCCTCTAAACAATATCTACAACATTGCTACGAATTGTCAGTTATAGTTATCCCATCTTGTTAGTTGCCAAACAGAAATGTAAGCATTTCACATTTTCAATATCAGATATGGTATCCTCGTATAGGAAGATGAATATTGAATTCCAAGGAACACCTCCTCCACACTGTAGAATCCAAAATTGGAACTTTCAAAGTCAGATTGAATAAGCCAAAACAAAAATAGCCTTGGCAAATTTGAGCTTCCTTTATGCTTGGGTAATATGCTTCCTGCTCTATTTCAAATTTTAGTTTCATTTTCTTTCCTTGCTGGAGAATTTCAGGATTATATTGTCACCTGGCCTGGTGCATTAAGTGCTTTCATTGCATCATGAAGAGTGGCATACTTCCTAGCGGCAACTGCACCCAATATAGCTGCACCTAGGAGAACTGACTCTTTCTCTCTTGGCAATATCACAGGGAAACCTGCATATTACCAAAGTTAACCAGGTTTAAAATCATGCTTATGATGACTTTTACATATTCAGAAGACTGATTGATATAATTTGAAATATATAGGAAGTAATCCTCACCAGTGATGTCTGCATGCTCTTGAACATACAAAGAATTTTTGGAGAGTCCTCCACATGCAAAAAGTGTATCAATCTGCGGATGCACAAGAGTGGTAATTGTTAACTCTGTCTTTACAATACTATAACATATTACATACAGGAAATCAAACTCATTCATTAGGCTGTCAGATGACTAATTTTTCTGGAAGTGTGAAAGCAGCTGCAAGTGTATACCAATGTTACCAGACTCAGAATTGGCAATAAATCGGCGAGGCAAAAGAGTGAAGAGTTTTAATCGGATCGGAAAAAAAACAGCAAAAAATTGGCAAAAAATTGCTGAATTCATTAAATAAAAATATACACATATATTGAATTAAAAAAAAACATTTTTCATTAATATTCGGTAAAGGCGTGTCCAAACAATGCATAATATCAATAGATGTCCAAAATATCATGAATGAATAAGTATCTCATATATGTTATGAGTCCAAACATGATCCAAAGCACTGAGTCTTGACTCCTGAGTCCTAAGTTCTAACCAGTGACTACATAGTACATAGAACTAGAACTTAGAAGCATATGCTTCGAAAAGTTTACAAAAAACTGCATACTAATCAGAAAAAAATCAGCAACTAAGAGTATATGTCTATTACTGGATAACGTAATTAGTTAAATCTATCAGTGAATAGTGAGTATAACTTATAGTGAATATTACTGGATAATGTATTTAGTTAAATCTATTAGTGAATAGTGAGTATAACTCATAGCCAATAGTGAGTATAACTCATATATTAATAGGTCAATAACACAGTAAATATTGATTGCTATGCTATGGAAACTAATGCCTTGACTCACTGAACAATAATGTTGTTCCCATATAAATCAATAACACAGTAAATATTGATTTCCATGCCATCTAAACTAATGCTTAACTGTAATTATACACTGAATGATAATGTTGTTTACAAGATAAGATTAAATGAACAGTAATGTCGTTTACAAGATAATAATAAATGACAGGCGTAAGAAAGTGGTATTGTTTGTGGAGGCAACAATTTTGCCTAAACTGTCATTTTTGGTAGGAAATCTGTTTTTTTTTCCAAAATATAATTATGGAATGTTTTAATAATTTTATAATAGTGGAAATAGATTCAGTACTATAAAAAAATAGTGGATCCCCAAAATTACTAAAACTTCACATCTATAATTAAGAATTAATTTTTTTGCTAAACTCTATCAAAATTTTACCAAATTTTTTTATTGTTTCCCAAACAAAATTGGAAGTGAAATTGTTAACTGATTAGACTACGCGTAAGAAAGCAAGCGAGGTAGATGAGAAGAAGCAAACCAAACGCCGGCAATGAAGTCTCGAGAATTGTTTACTGATGGGAAACCCAAAACGCATGTGGCTGACGAAGCTGTTACCGTCCGTTAAGGGTAGTGCTCCGAGGTTCAATCCTTGAGACTCGATGAATCTGCATAGGAAATATGAGTTCCGTCATATGAAGTATTTTATTTTACAGCGCAAATCCTTCACGGCCCGACATCACACCGCGTTGTCATGTCCGCAAGAATCCACACTTTAGCATTATTGGACCAAATCCCTTGAATTAATGTTTACCCTTCGTTTTGATATGATCTAGAGGTGGTCTGCTTCGTCACATCATTGTCATTCGATAAGGATCGTAGTTTTCTCCTGGTTTTTGTTGTCAAACTCAGTCAATGTGATTTGACTCGCGGAGTTTTGACTCTGCTCATTTCACTAGCGATCTGATTGGGAATCGCGAGTACTCGAGAGTACTCGCCAATTCTTGTTACACTGGTGTATACCAGTGTGGAAATATGATGCTTGAACAATGAAAACAAACTATAAGTAGAACCCAGTGAATATGCCGCTTGTAGTTTGAATATATGATTAGATTATTTATACTGTTAGAGAAGGCGCTTAGAGCAAAATAGATCATGTCAAAAATGAATGAATTAAATGGAGGAGACCATGCTTTCATCTGTGAGCAACTTAAAGAGTGCAGGAGACTTTGAAAGCCTGCAATTGTAGAGCATAATTTCAGAGGTGAAGGGTATCTATGCAGGCGGAGTATCTTTTTTGCAAGTTTACAAGCTGTTTGAAATCTTTAAGAAAGAGTTTTACATATTCTCAACTTCTTTCCTTTCCCATTCATTGGCATATCTCCATCGAAATGACCTCAAACGCTTGTGAAGTGTTGGAATTTCTAAGTATGACATGTTAGAAACCCTTCATGCACTTTACTGATTTATTCCTACCTCCTTGTTCTGTTAATTAACAAGTTAATTACCATGTAAATACTTTTCTTGCTTTCCCTCAAATGCTAGGGCAACATCTTCCTCCTCCTTTTTGACTCTGATCCCCTTATTGTTGCTTCCCGCCTTTGTTTGTTGTCTGATCTCTTCTTGGCAAAGAGCCGCCCACATCTCATCCTAAGGTGGGAGTGTCCCTCTGCCTAGTATACTCTAGAGAAATACCTCCGAGTCTTCGGAGACTGCATTTAGGGTGTCCTCACCATCAATTCTTGATCTGGCGTGGATCCTATGGAAGTCAACTGATCTCGGATCTCATTCAATCCTCCGAGGAAGGTGTCAATTGGTTCTCCCTTCTTCATCTAATATGACCTCATCTAATTTTCTAGTAACATCCTTCTCTGCACAGAAGTATGCTGGTACAATTTCATTAGGGCCTCCCACATCTCATTTGTTGTTTCCTTCTCAGCAATGTGTGGTACTACATGGTCCTTGACCCCGTCAAGGATGATGCTCTTGGCCCTCGCCATTGCCTCCTCATACTTGTCATTCTTAGCTAGGTCAACTGGGATAGCTATCGTCCTCAAGGCGAAGTGGTTGACATGATTTCTGTCAAGTACGAACAATATTTCGGCCTTCCAGATTACAAAGTTTGAGGCTTTGTCCAATCTATCCTGGTCTCTTAATCTGTGTAGTGCCATGATGCTCTTCTACTTCCCTCTTGGAAGTTCTCGATGTGACTCCCTATGAGTCTCGATTTCCCTCCTGGAAATCCTTCTGCTGATGTCGAGATGACCCCTACTTTGATCATTTGTGCAACCGCACCACTAATCCAGACTTCTGGGCTAGAAACCCTCAGTAGCAACTCCCTCCTACTTGGCCTTGCCCTGTCAGGTATTCTTCTGACTACAGTACCCCACCATATCTACTCTGCAACTTTCCCATAGCCTCCTCGACCCTAACAACCTGAAGGTGAGAACTCCTAGGCTCTGTGCAATCCCGACACCAGCAACTCGGCCTCCTCAGCCAACTGCCTCACAGCCCTCTGGCCCTCTGTGTGAGCCTCCCTTTACCTCCTTTGGCCTCTGCGCCACCTCTTCCTAGCTCACCCTTGATGACGCAGGCACTGCATCACCCAACCCTTGTTGTTGCTCTGCTAGGAACAACTTCTGTCACTCAGGACAACTATTTTCTGCTGCTATTGCTCTACTTCGCTGATGTCCTCAGTTCTCCTGTGATCTGCAACCACGATCTAATACCATGCTGAAGTTTCTAAGTCTACCAGTTAGAAACCCTTCATGCACTTTACTGATTTATTCCTACCTACTTGTTCCGTTACTTAACAAGTTATTTACAATGTAAATACTAGAAATAAACACTAGTGCACGCTCAACATATTACAAATCATCAACTGAAGGAAACAATAACAAGCACACAAAATGACACCATTATTTTTGGACCAATGTCCCCAGAAAACCCAATGTGGGAAAACCGATGTAGCTACTTGAGGGTTTTCTGATTAAGCAATCTCAAAGTACAATCTAGGTGCCAAATCCATCTTACTCGACAGAGAATTCCCTTGGTAGTAGTACCTCTCAGTCTGAGACAAATATCTCGGCTGAAACCTTGGATAAACCCTCCAACAACTCAGCTTCAATCTGCCCCAAAAACCCCAGCGTCTGCCTCTCTGCCTCTCTCTGCCCAGCGCTGGCCTTGCGTCACCCTGAATAGGCTTGCGACAACCTTAGGAGGTCCTGCGTCAGCCTTCTGGCCCTCTGTGTCAACAACGCTGGCCTCTCTAAAGCAATCCGCAGCTCTTGGCTGCCTCTGCGTGAGCCTTGGCTACTATTGCGTCACTCTCTCTGGCTCCCGCGCTGATCTCCCAGTACTATCTCTGGCTCTTTGTTTCTCTATACTCATTGCCCCTTAACTGCAACTCCGATCTTTGATTATATCTCTCTTAGCAAACCCCGCTCTAGAGAATAGAATGACTGATCATCTGGTGTGCTCTCTAAGTGACCCTCAAGCCTCCTCTTATACTTTTCTCATTGACATATCAACGACTGAGATTAAGTCCCTAATCGACAGCTAATATTAGATCTGGCTTGATCCATGTCTTTTGGACCATTCTAACACAGTTTTATATTAATCGACATTAATATTTTAATTTCCCTAAGTTTAGACTTAGGGACTCCATTAATTATTTTAATATCTCCTAAACTGTTTAGAATCTGCCCAAACCCTTCTTGGGTATTGGAGATCTCATGTGCCCCAACCTCTCCAACAAATTTCGTGGCTAGAGCACATCCGATGCTACCACAAATCAATACAAGGGAGCCCGAGTCAAGAAGGAGGAGGAGGATGCAGCTCTCGCATTAGTGGGACAACAGGGGTAGTAGAAGATGAAGAAGAAGGACATCACCAAGGTCAGATGCTTTAACTGGGGGGAGGTGGGACATTATGCCACTTAGTGCCCCAGGAAGAAAGGCAAGGGGGAGGCTTCTAACTCAAAGGCTGCTCCAGCAAAGGCAGACAAGGATGTCGAGGATGACGGTTGTGCCATGAATGCTCATGCACCTTTGGAGAAGAGGTGGGGCAATATAAAGTTGCAGTTGACGGGACTACATGTTCGAGTAGGATCCTTGAAGTGCCCAAACTCTTGGATCACATACGGCTACGGGCGCCCTTAACGACAGTAGCATAATGACGGGTGTCGGTTGGAGCGAGGTGTGATGGAGTGACAATGACATTGCTAGAGTGCCAAAGTCTGAGGCAACACAGTGGATGTTGTAGTAGTGCAAGATGCACAGAGAAGTTTGCAGCAACGCAGTAGCAACAGAGGGTCAGCACATATTAGCCGTAGAGGTAGCTTCAGCATCACAAGGCATCTAGACTGACCAACATGTCATTGTTTGGGTGAAGTTTCAGTTGCTTACTTCTCAACAACTGAGTTACAGTGCAACAGTTAGTAGTGGTAGTGCTATGGACAGCATGATGCAACATTTTGAGAGGGAGTTGTAGTACAAGTGCAGCAATCGCAGTGTAGAGTCATGGGCAGTGGTGAAGTGGATGAAGGACAGCAGGCCAAGCATCAACAACACAGAGGACTAATGCAGTGGATCAATGCCATGCTTCTATGGGGAAGTATTGCTAGAGCACATTCCTCGCGAAGAGGAAGTGTTGATTTTGGGTAGCATCAGATGCGCTCTAGCTCCGAAATTTGGTGGAAGGACTAGAACACATAAGATCTCCAGAACCCAGAAATCGTTTGGAGAAATTCCACCCGAATGAGGAGTTATTAAAATAATTAATACTTTTAATGAGTTCCTAAGTCTAAACTTAGGAAAATACAAATTGATATTTGTATTAAGAAGAATATGGGTGAGAAGGTTCTAAGTGACGAGGATCAAGCCTGTTTTAATCTTAGTCGTTGATTAGAGATTAGATCACGACTGTTGATTCATCAACAGGAAAAGTATAAGAGGAAGCTTGAGGGTTAGTTTGATATACACCAAAGAGATCAAAGAATTCGATTTTTCTGGAGCAAGGTTTGCTGAGAAAATCGAGCTAGTGATATGAGTTGCAGTGAGGGGCAGTTCGACAAGGGAACTTCAGTCTGAGGCTGAAAAATACATAGCAGAGAGGCAGAGCAGCACCGGGAGAGACAACGCAGTCCCAAAGAGGGTGACGCAGAGGCTGTAGGGGCTAACGCGGGTGACAGAGATTTCATAGGGGCTGACGCAGGCCCTTAGAGGCAGTGCTGGGGAGATTATTTGGGGCAGAGAGGGAGCAGTTCAACAAATCCACTTTTTGAGCAAGGGAGGCTCACTATGGGGGTGACGCAGCTCCTAGAGGAGGTGATGTAGTTCTAGCGCAAAGCTTGAAGCAGCCATCACTGCCAAGCACTAGGAACAATGGGTCATTTGTGGGGGTTGATCATCCAATTGTTGAATTTGTCAGAATATTTGTCTCCGGATATAGGTACTTCTGTCGAGATTTTTCTCTGTTGGGTGAGCCATATCTATCACCCTAGTTGTATTCAAGAATCTGCTTAATAATACAAACCCTCTATATGCTACACCGGTTTTTGTTAAACACACATGGGCAACAACATAATATGAAGGATAAAACATGAGAAAACATTTTTATTAACAAGAGATATACGTTTATAGTACATGGTTTGACCGTTGGGTTTCACATCCCAAGGTCTCTTGGACTCCTTTTGTCTATTCGGCTTTCACACTAACCCATTGAGGATTAGGTGTCCAACATTCCGCCCCTTAATCCGAAGGGTTATGTATGAGTCCAAGAAGAGAGCTGTAATACAAAATGTGCAAAAAATGCATGGCAGCACTAGGCTAAATGTGCTCTCTGAAATGTTGGTATAAAGGGCGGTGGTTTAAGGATGACCACCAACACTAGAACACTTAGTGCAGTTCTCGAAACTCTTCCAAAACTGGCAAGAAGCTGAATTCTTCTGTTAGAGGAAGTGCTCCTATTGTCTTAAAGAGGGAAATCTTCAACCATAAAAGGGAGGTCTCACCCCACATAAAAGGGAGAACTTCAACCTGAAAAGTGAAGTCTCAACCTATGATGGTTTAAGGATGACCAACAACTCTGGAATGCTTAATGCAATTCCTGGAACTCTTCCGAAATTGGCAAGAAGCTGAAGTCTTCTGCTAGAGGAAGTGTCCCCAATTCTTTGAAGAGGTATCACCAACTGAAGGCATGCTCAGGGGCATCTTTGTCTCTGGCTACAACTCTAAATCTAGTGTGGCAGGTTGTGGCTCAAGCTCGCTTGATGTGGCTTTGAAGCTTGTCAATGACCATCATTTCCCCCCCTGTCAGATACAAGGTGAGATGATGGAGAAAACTCAACTGCAAGACTATTCAATACTCTGGAACAAGTTCTGACATGTGATCAAAATATCTTCTTGGCTGTTGATGCCCATTTCCAAGAAGTGATCCATCCAAGATGATTTTTCTTCTTGCAAGAGACTTGTTTCTGAAGCATCTATTTGAAGAATGACTGGTTTTATGACAATGCTTACATGGATGAAGATCAAAACAGTGATCTTTCAGCTGGCCAACTCGGTCACAGTGTTGGCATTTCACAATCTGTTGTTGTTGTTGTGGCTGTGGAAGAGAACCAGAATCTAAAACAGCTGAAGGTGAACTGTCATGAAGAACAAATGAAGATGAATCATCCTCAAGAAATTCAGTAGTTTGAAATTGAATTAGCTTTGAGTAGTCTGGAATATGAAAGGACAAGTCCTAGTCATATCCAAGACCAGTTTTGTGCTTGTTGTGGACAAGTTGTTCCCAAGGTTTGATGATGGGCTTGGGAAGCGCAAACTGAACTTCTGCATCTACATGTACAACTACTGCTTTATTGGGTACTAAATCTGAACCAACTGTAACATTATTGACTTGCTTCTGATGGGTTGTAGTCTCAATGTTCTGAACAAAAACATGTTCAGAATGACTCCTCTGTTTTAATTCTTCTTGCTGTAGCTGAGAATCGAGCTGCAAAATATCAATTTCCTCTTGTGCATTTTGTAGACAGCCCTGAATGTCTGTGAGAGAAACTTTGTTGACTTTTAATGTATCATGAGTAGTAGACAATATGAGAGTTTTCAGGGACTCTAATACTTCATTGGTTCTAGCCATTTTTTTTTCAATGTCAGATTTACACCCTAAAAGTTGATCACAACTACTACTCAATGCAGAAAAGTAATACCCACTCACCGTACACAGCAATATCCTTTATAAATGTGCAACAAATGATCAGTGTGCAACCAACAAGCACCAATTACAATCCATATAAAAATAAGAGTTTACTCATGACCAACATTATGTTCTGACAATACAACCGACTAAACTTTTCTCCACAAAAGATTACTTTTATTTGTCAAAACAATCACAACATTTATATATCCCACCAAAATCTTATGCAGCAGTCGAATAAGGGAATCAATGCATATATATGTAGACAGAAACTATAATGAGTTTTAAATACAATGCCACAACTAGGGCAGCAACGACTGCAAACTTGGTTGGATCCTTCAAATACTCCTTCACTTTCAACGCAGAAATGATGGCTATCAAAACTTCAACAATTATAGCACCATGTCATGGATAGGACTTGAATGCTCATATATAAATACTTTGACTAGGGTATGAGTCAATATTCTCTGATCTTGCCACTTTCTTCAAAGAAAACAATAGTCCACTGTAAGAAACCCAATCGGAATAATTAAGAGAAAATCACAAAGAGTCCTGACTTTGTATGGTTTGGTCCACTGTAGTATTTTAACGAACAATTTGTGTATCAAATGCTGTAGGTGCATTCATTGTTGTTGGCTCATGTAAATACATAATATGCTGGGACAAATACTTGTGGAAGAACTTCAAAATATTAATTTGATATCAACTTTAGACCCAACAAGCATAAATAATACTAATAACAAGTGTAGCAACCACAAACTTCTTCACTCTTCACTGAAATACATGTTCAGAATCTACACAATGATGTTGTAGATGCTAGCAGCCATTTAACTATTTTAATAGATAAAGGGGAGAGCTAGTACACAAAAAAAATCTGATATATGTATGCACTGTCTATGATGGCATTAACTCACGGTTCGCTTCAGCATTGGAGATACCATATTTGAGTAAGTTACTAGCATATTTTTGGCTACCGCTTCAATGTATATCAACACTTTAGTATCAGCTAGTGAAAAGAATATACAACCACACAAAACTCAACAATCACTCAATCCCAAAACTCATCTCGTCATAGAATACCAAATGGTCTTCTACCAAACACAGAGCATACAACTTCCGGTACCACAATCCAACGAAAATTGTTTATGTGCATTCAATGGCAGACAACACCGTATTCACCATACTATTGCATATATGCCACATTTTCACTGCAAATTCTACATAGGAGGCAGCACAACACAAAGCATACACCTTCCAGTACCACAATCCAGCGGAAATTGTTTATGTATATTCGATGGAAGCCAACACCGTATTTTTTTTTTTTAAACATTTGATTTTCATAATATATTGACCTGCAATGTATATTATTTTCTGTGCAAAGGCATACAAAACTCGACTTTAACATACCATTCAGGCATATGCATAGTCCAATGCACAATTCAAACTTTTCAATGCTTCAAACGATCTGTATATAATGCAAAAAAAAAATTCACAGCTTCAATAGAGTTTGCATATATCACCCTTTTAGGAATATGTTTTCGTGACAGCACACCCAATTTTCACACACGATTTCCAACATACATCAGTCAACATATAACGATATTCCTAAATGAGTTTCCAGCATACCATTATTCAATGAAGAGATACCATAACCTCGCTCTTAAATCTGCATATAAACTCTAAATGTATAGAGAGGAAGGAAACTCGACTTCTGCTAACTTGGAAATCCACCAGCAAAGAGACTGACTTACAATTTTAATGCACAACTAGCATGGTCTCCATGGACATTTCAACGCACAGTCAAGCACATAGAAAAACTTTGTCCGTAAATCATTTCGACGGTTCCCAAATGGTTTATAAAAATACTGAAACTCGATTCCAAATGAAGCAGACAACTTATTCATTATACCTAAATGGGGTTGGAGCTCAGTTTGAAGCTCCAAAACAGATTTGCCTAGATAGCACTTGTTGTTGTCTATAAAATCATAGTTGACCCGCCGCAGGTTTCGAACATGGGTCAAAGCAAACTTGATGAAGGAACAGGAGCCCGCAGCCGCATCAGCAGCAGAAGGAATCCGTTGCTATCATCAACTGAGTCTTCGAGTAACGGAAGATCACTTGGGAGGGATCATGTTGAGCCTGCTACATACTAGCAAAGGGCGAAAGCTCCCGCAAGTTTGATAATAATACACCACAGGATATTCACTTCAAGGCCACCGAGCTTTGTCCTTTGGGCCAATCTTTCTTGCACACGCAGGTGGTCTCGTCTTCTGTATCTAACAGCGGAGCTGAATGATCGTCGGGGAAACAGGCAATATGACTAAATTTTCCAACGCAGTTTGGCCACCCCTCACAATATTTAATCAACGCACAGGGACAGAGAGAACATTTGAATTCAGGAATGCGTAGAGGTCGTAGTCAGGGATACATTGCAGTCAGAGAAGAACATGAATAATCCTTACAACACAATCAAGTACCTGACAGGCATTTATGAGGCAGAGAGGAGTAACTTACGATGAGGGGAATATTGATGCGTTATGACAGCATATGGCAGAGGTGAGCAGCATAGCCTAGGAGGAGAGGCATTCAAGGCATTCTCAGGAGGTAGCACTGGACAATACAGGAATAGTAATGAACAGAGGATTATATGAAACAGCATCAAGGCAACGCAACGTTATATATATCAAGATTATAAAAAATTGGTCAAAGAAGAGCAGATACTAGCAGCATTATGGGTAGCGTACCAGTAGGGTATTATATGTCAAAGCAAAGCAGAGGAGCAAAGCTTTTATATGCAGGTGAATAAAAATGGCATTGGAGAAATATCAGGTTGCAGCTAAAATTTAGTTGAGAAAATATTCACGAGAAAATATTTATGAAGTGTAGAATTGATGGTAGAAATGATCTACACATAAAGGCCATAAAACAAATGGCTCACAGTAATTATGCAGGGCAGGAATACGCCTGCTCTGATACCATGTTAAACACACATGGGCAGCAACATAATCTGAGGGATAAAACATGAGAATACATTTTTATTAACAAGAGATATACATTTATAGTACATGGTTTGACCGTTGGGTTTCACATCCCAAGGTCTCTTGGACTCCTTTTGTCTATTCGGCTTCCATACTAACCCATTGAGGATTAGGTGTCCAACAGTTTTCCCGAATTGGGTTTTTCCGGGGACAATTGTCCAAAAATAATAGTGTCCCTTGTGTGATTGTCTCAGTGTATTTCAATTCATGATTTGTATGTACATGTAGGCTGCAATAGTGTTTTACATCGATATTTATGTAATTAAATAACTTGTTAATGCAAAGAACAAGTAGGAGATGTTAAAACAGTAATTGCAGTAGGGGTTTCTAATGTGTAGAGTCATAAATTTTCACACAATCTGTATAATGATCTCTACAATATATGTGTCAGCCGTGTAAAGGCCCATTTTTTGCATGAATCGATTATGGAGTTAAAGGAAGTGATAGCACATTGAACACACAAGAACTGTTGTATCCTATTAAACAGGATGAAGCAAAAAATAGAGTAAAAAGTTAAAAGAAATGAGAGAAAGAAGAAGAGTTGCGCCATCAGTCAATAGAGAACCTCTTATTCTGAAGAAAGCATGAAAGAAAGCAAAATAAGGTGGCCATTTGGTGAATATGTTTGACAATGGAGTGTGAGATGAGGTGGCAGAGTGGATAGGTGCCTATACACAATATACAATTCAATGTACTTCACTCAAAATATGGGCAGGAAATTCCATGGGCAATCCACAATGCACCTAAACGGTACAAATCCCCTAGTTTTTAAAAGTTGTGAACTAACTTGCTTGCAAAAGAGAGAAGCCTATGTTGAAGAATGTAACTAGTGTCAGTCTTCATAATTATATCTTAGTCATAACGTAATGTATTTGTCAAAAGAAAGAAAAATAAATTTTATTATAAAAGAAATTGACTTATTAAAGCATGGGTTTCATGCTTGGGTCAATGATTAATAGGTCAAAGCCTCCATTGTAGGCTTCTAGGGTTCATGTCAAGAGTCTTTGTCCATGTCATTATGTAATAGACCCTTCTTGGGCTTTGTTTATCAAGAAAGAAATTTATTTTGATGTAAATTGAGTCATTTAGGCCTCCTCCACCAAGTCGGCCTTAAAGAAGATAAGTCGGCCTCAAACAGGAGCCAAAAACAACTATAAATAGGCAGTTACTCGACCTCATTTGGACACTCACTCAATCAAGTTCGATCTGCAACTCGAAGAAGAGAAAAAGGTGCAAAAAAGGCAAGAAGAGAAGGAGAAAACCTAAAGTGAAGAAGGAGAAACTTTAAAGGAAGAAGACCATTTTATCTTGTTTCTATCTCACATGTGCGAAGAAACTGAAGCTACAGGAGGGTCAAAATTGCAAGCTTGTAGTAGGGTCGAAATTGCAAGGTTTGCATTAGGGCCGAAATTTTGACTTGAAGCTGGATTGAAACAGTGTTGACTTTTGTGTTTGGTTCATCATCTTGGAAGGTTGACTTGGTGGAGGAGGAAGGCCTTTTGGTCTGGTCTAAGGTGTTGGACTGTCTCAAGTTTGATTTGAATTTGCTGGTGGAGGAGTTTGACTGGGTTTTTCCCTATATATGGGTTTTAGCCCTGGATGAGTGCTATATCTGGTGTTCTTGATCTTCATGTTTTATTTTGATGATTGCTTGATGAGAAGAAAATAAAGAAAGTAAATAAGAACATAAGTATATCACAAGTAATTATGAAGACAAGAAAATATTTCAGCCTTTACGATTTTCTAACATGGTATTAGAGCTAAGGTAAAGGGGGAAAGGAAAAGGGAGCTTGTAGATCTACTTAAAGAGTCAAAGAAAAGGATCATATAAGAAGAGGAAGACCTACTATATATATCAAGAAAAAAAGACATTGTAAATTCTATGACAACCTTAGTGAAGACAGAAAATAAGCTAGAAGGAACCTCCAACTATAGGGCATGGAAGAAGAGGATACATCTCATCCTTGTTAAGCACAAAGTATTGGATTTTGTTCTAAGAAAAGTTGTGAAACCAACAAATGATGCAGGAAAGGAAAAATACATTGAAACATACATCTTGGCCATGAATCTAATAATAGTAGATGGAGTAAAGGACAATCTAATCCCTTACATATCCAACATACATACTGCTCAAGGGATGTATGAAGCTCTCTCCAAACTTTTCACCATCAAAAACATTGGACAAATAGCCAGTCTCAAGAATGAACTAAGAACAATGAAGATGACAAAAGATGATATTAAATCTTCATATTTTGTGAGGATCTCCCAAATAAGAAATGAACTACAAGACATTGATGAAGCTATACCAGAAAAGGAACTTGTGATTGTTACAATATTTGGTCTACCAAAATCACGGAGCTCTTTTGCATCAATTAGTAGTAGTTGGAAGGACACACCATCCTTTGAACAAATGTGGAATGCTTGCAGTCAAGAATAAGCCCACATCTCATTAGCAAATAATAAAAAGGAAGAAGATGAGGACAACACCTCCAACGCATACTCTGCTAATCACAAGAAGAAGGGAGGATACAAGAAATTCAAAGGACCAAAGAAGAAGGTTGATCTATCAAAAATTGAATGCTACAATTGTCATAAGATGGGATATTACAAGAGTCATTGTTGTGAAAATCCAAGGAATCAGAAGAGAGAAAGAGAACAAGCAAATGTTGTTGATGAAGCTCCACCAAAGTGTGAAAATTCTTAGACGCGAAGGAACCCCTACTGCAGCAAATCTGAATCTACTTCACCTACTTAATTTTTAATATACATTAACCAAGTTATTCTTCTGAATACTGAAGCAAATTGCTTATGCAACTTGCACTAATTAAATATTTGATCTCATGAAACAGAAAACAGAGAAAAGAACAAGATACATAGGACACTTATTTTTGGACACAATAGTCCCTGTTAAAACCCAATGAGGGAAAACCGGTGCAGCAGTTCTGAGGATTTATTATTATGCAGGAGAAATATCTGAAAGCAAATCTAGGATGCTCATCTAGCAATCCTTTACAGAGAAAATACTAGCGGAAAATCTGAATGAGTTTACCTCACTTCACCCGGCGAAATTCTGATGATCCGACACAAGACTAGCTAACCTTGGCTATCACTGCGTTGGACCTGCATAGGCTCTGCGTCAGCTATCTCGGTTGTTCCGGTAGTTTTGGCTTCTAAGTGACAGGCAACTTTTCTACTCTGCGCTAGCCATTCTGGCTCTACGTCAAGATTGCTGTTGAAGTTTCTAAGTTTACTTACTTAGAAACCCTCCATGCACTTTATATGATTTATTACTACCTACTTGTTATTTTCCTTAACAAGTTATTTGCAATGTAAATACTGAAAATAAACACTAGTGCATGCTCAACATATTATAGATCAGCAACTAAAAGAAACAAGAACAAACACACCGCATGACACCATTATTTTTGGACTAATGTCCCCGAGAAAACCCAAAGCGGGAAAACCGGTGCAACTATCTGAGGGTTTTCTTATTAAGTAATATTAGAGTACAATCTAGGTGCCGAAATTGGCCTACCCAACAAAGAATTTCCTTAGCAATAATACCTCTCTGTTTCTGACAAATCTACTAGATGAAACCCCAGATAATCCTTCCGGCAGCTACTCAGCACCAATCTTCCCTAGAAACCCCAGTGTCTGCCCAATCTGGACTACGTCAGCCTCTCCTAGCCCAGCATTGGCACTGCGTCAGCCTATCTTGGCCTGTGTCAACCCCAGGAGGCCCTACGTCAGCACTTTGAGCCTCTGCATCAGCTACGCTGGCCCCTCTGCTGCTCTGCACATCACTTAGCTGCCTCTGCGTGGCCCTGCGTGAGCATTGGCTGCTCCTGTGTCTCTCTCTCTCTCGTTGTTATCCAAACACTATCTTTGCCTCTTTGTCTCTCTATACCCAATGCCCCTCAGCTACTCTTTCGATCACTGATTCTATTTCTCTTAGCAAACCCCACTCTAGAGAATAGAATGACTCATCACTTTGGTGTATTCTCCAAGTGACCTTCAAGCCTCCTCTTATACTTTTCTCATTGACATATCAACGGCCGAGATTAAATCCCTAATCAACAGCTAAGATTAGATCTGGCTTGATCCATGTCTTTTGGACCATTCTAACATAGTTTCATATTAATTCCGATTAATATTTTATTTTCCCTAAGTTTAGACTTAGGGACTCCATTAAAGATATTAATTATTTTAATATCCCCTGAGCTGTTTAGAATCTGCCCAAACCCTTTCTGGGTATTGGAGATCTCATGTGCCCCAGCCTCTCCGCCAAATTTCGTGGCTAGAGCACATCCGATGCTACCCCAAATCAACAACTACGTGGGCCCAAACTAGCCCAGCGTCAGCTCTCCCAGCTTCTGCACTGCCTCTCTACAAGTTCTCTCTGCCTCTCTGTTAGTACTCTCCGAAAAGTCCTTTTGAGCCCCTCAGTTGCAAGATCTCCCAATTGATTTCTCTCTTGAGAACTTGTCATCTCAGAAAATCGATTTTCTCAATCTCTCTGTGTGTGTTTGTAAATGAACCCCAAGCCTGCTTCTTATACTTTTCTTGTTGAGACTTCAATGGCCGAGATTAAGTCTCTAATCAACGACTAAGATTAAAACTTTACTTGATCTGCCATCTAGATCATTCTCACCTATATTTTAATTAATACCCATCAATACTTAAATTTTCCTAAGTTTAGACTTAGGAACCCCATTAAAAATATTAATTATTTTAATAAAATACAATCCGGGTGTAATTTCACCAAACGGTTTCTGGCTTCTTTAGAACTCATGTGCCTTAACCTCTCCACCAATTTTCATGGCTAGAGCACATCCGATGCTACCAAAAACTAACACTCCCTCTTAGTGAGGAAAGTGCTCTAGCAACAATGTCCAACTACATGTTGCTCTGCTTCTAAATCATCTCCTTTCTGCATTGTTTCTACCACCAACATTGTGTTGTTGTTGCTATTGTATTGCTGCCCATGACACTACCATTGCAACTGCCACTACTGCATCTACACTACAACTCCCTCTCAAATGTTGCATCTGCTATGCTGCTAGCACTGCCACTGCTAACATTGCATTCGTACTGCAACTCAGTTGCTAAGAGAAGCAACTGAAAAACATCCAAAATCACTGAACTTAACTGTGTTCAGCGTAATACCATGAATGTTGGAATCTGACTGCTACTAGTCTCTAACCCTCTAAATCTTTTGCACTGGTGTTGACGCCTTCACTGTGCCAACTGCATTGCTGTCAACCTTGCTCTGCGCTAATCAGTCTCTAGTCCCCAGCTACTGCATCTATCCTCCAAACACTCCATTGCATCATCTGACACTAAGTCCATCTCGCTACTGATGAATTTTGGGCTCATGTAGCGAGGAAACGATCAAAGAGGTGCACTCCTCAAGGATCCTTCCCATATGTAGTCCTCTCGACTACAGCCCAATATTGCCCCATCTCTCGCCTGGAGATACGTGAACACTCATGGCAAACTCATCCTCGTCAATCTTTGTTGAAGCAGCCTTAGGATCATGTTTCTCATTTTTATCCTTTTTCTTCAAAGGACACTGGGATGCATTGTGGCCCATCTCACCACAACTGAAACATTTCACCTTTGAAATTTCCTCCTTTCGCTTCAGCTTCTGTTGTCCCTTCGATGCCAGAGTTGCGTTCTCCTCCTCCTCCTTTGTCTTTGTGCCACTCCCATTGTTGCCACTGAGGTTGACCTTCACTAGGTCCCTCCTTAACTCCTATTGAAGAGCTACCCACATCTCCTTCCACGAAAGTAGTTTCTCTCTGCCCAATATGCTTTGGACGAAAACTTGCCATTCATCTGAGACTCCATTCAAGGCTATCCTCACCATCATGGTTAGCTGAGGAGTGGACCCCACTGCAGCAAGTTGGTCTCTAGTGTCCTAAAGACGCTGAAGATAGAGCTTCACCCATTCTCCTTTCTGCATCAAAGTCTGTTGCAACTTCTGCTCCAAATACATCTTCCGTTGTTTAGAAAAGCCTTCATACAGTGACGACAATGCTTCCCACATCTCTTGGGTTGTATCCTTGCCCTACAAGTGTGAGACCACATGATCTCGAACTCCATCAAGAATGAGCCTCTTTGCCTTCCCTTGCTCGGCCTTGTACTTCTTCTTTTGATTTTTGTCAGCAGGAACAACTACAACACTTTTGACATAGGCCTCAAGATCATATTCCTCTAGAACAACTAAGATTTTGGCCTTCCATATGACATAGTTGGAGGCACCATCCAACCTGTCCTGATCTTTGAGCCCATGCGATGCCATCTCACCCCATTGTTGAATTGACTCTTCTAGTCACTGCTTAGCACTGCTCAGCAGTTCAACAAGTGAGAAATTCGAACTTTCTGGCAAAGAGTTCTCTGAGGAGAAAATTTCCCTTCTACGTGTCTTCGTTCTTTTCCAACGGATTTCTGCCCCAACAGAAACATCGCCCTTCAAGCACTGCAAAGAGGCTCTGCGTCTCTCCCTCTGCCTCTGCAAACTCATGAACTGGAAATCGTATCTCTCTGTTGTCTCACTCAGAGAGATATTTTCTCGGATCTACTTACCGACAACGATTGCACAATCCCTTCAAGGGGATTCGAATCGCTGCCAACTGTAGCTTTCAACCTCTCTTCTCAGCACTGGATCTGCTCTTCCTGTTTCATAATCAATCCTTTGATACCATGTGAAAATTCCTAGACTCGAAGGGAGCCCTACTGCAACAAATCTGAATCTACTTCACCTACTTGATTTTTAATATACATTAACCAAGTTATTCTTTTGAATATTGAAGCAAATTACTTCTATAGCCTACACTAATTAAATATTTGATCTCATGAAACATAAAACAGAGCAAAGAACAAGATACATAGGACACATTTATTTTTGGACACAATAGTCCCCGAAAAAACCCAATGCGGGAAAACCGGTGCAGCAGTTCTGAGCATTTATTATCATGCAGGAGAAATATCTTGATACAAATCTAGGATGTTCATCTAGCAATCCTTCACAGAGAAAACACTGGCAGAAAATCTGAGTGGGTTTTACCTCACTTCACTCGGAAGAATTCCAGCTGATCCGGCACAAGACTAGCTAACCCTAGCTATCTCTGCGCTAGCCTTGCGTCGGCTTTGCGTCACCTCTTCTTCCCTATGCGTCATCTATCCCAGTTGTTCCGACAGTTCCCAGCAATTCTGGCTGTTCTGACAGTTCTGGCTTTTGCTTGACAAGCAACTTTTCTGCTCTGTGCTAGCCCTTCTTGCTCTGCGTGGACCCAGACTGGCCCAGCGTCAGCTCTCCGGGCTTCTGCGTTGCCTCTCTACCAGTATTCTACAGAAAGTCCTTCTGAATTCTCATTGCCCCTCAGCTGCAAGATCTCCCCAATTGATTTCCCTCCTGAGAACTTCTCACCTCAGAAAATCGATTTCCTCAATCTCTCTGTGTTTCTAAATGAACCCCAAGCCTCCTTCTTATACTTTTCTCGTTGAGACTTCAACGGCCGAGATTAAGTCTCTAATCAACAGCTAAGATTAAAACTTGACTTGATCTGCCTTCTAAACCATTCTCACCCATATTTTGATTAATACCCATTAATACTTTAATTTTCCTAAGTTTAGACTTAGGAACCCCATTAAAAATATTAATTGTTTTAATAAAATACAATCCGAGTGGAATTTCACCAGACAATTTCTGTGTTCTTTAAAACTCATGTGCCTTAGCCTCTTCACCAATTTTCATGGCTAGAGCACATCTGATGCTACCAAAAACTAACACAAAGAAGAAAAAGACTGAAGAAACTGATGTCAAAGACTTATACTATTAAGTTTTTCCTTGCATATCCTTCTAGGACACTTTTAAGTTTTGTAAAGTTTGTCTTTTATGTTTTGATCTAATATGTCTTGTTTGAAATTCTTGAATTGTTTTGATAAGCCATAGGTATCCCTCAAAAAGATTGGATTAAGAGGGAGCCTTCGCCATTTTACCAAAAGATAAGTATATTGTTCTTTGTTTCCTCTTTCATATTTGATTTCCTTCACACACCTAGATTTATTTGTATTGTATACTCATAATTCTTTCTTTGCATTTTCCTTGGTAGGAAAGCATGCTGGATTACACAAAGTTTATGAAGGAAACTTCAAAGACTTGTGTCATGGTATTAGGCTTGTTGCTAAAAGAAACTCTACAAGGTTTGTTAAAGAACAACTCAAGGTATGTTTTGATTCAACTTGTTGTAGAAGAATGTATGAATAGTCTTCATTTTGAAATTTGCTTCATACTATTAACTCTCTTATGTAGGGTTTTGAATCATAAGGATTCTTGTTTGGGTGATTAATCTTTAGATTGAATTTACCCTTGTCACTCTATCTATTGTTGTTTGCTCATTTTGGTGAAACCCTAACCTTTAGGGTTCACTATAAAACCCTAGCCTTTTGATGTTTAGGGTATACTAATGATGAAATATTCTTAGGGTTTATTGATAAAGTTTAGATCTCTTGTCAAAATCCTACTCTCTTAATGTTTAGGAATGTTATGATAAATTTCTAGCCTTTTAGGGTTTGTTGCTGATGTCTAGAAACCCTAGTTTTGTTAGGGTTTGGTATATTAGGGGTTATGACCAAACCCTTGTAATAGTCAATATAAAAATCCTAGAAATTGATCTATGGGTATGTGTGCTTCTGTATAATTGAAACCCTAGCTTGGTTAAAATTGTTGCATATCTAATTTCAGAGTTTGATATTTGTATCTAGGGTTTATGATAAAATCCTAGTATGAGACTAATATAAGCCTCTAGAAAATAATAACAGAACCCTAGAAATGAAATGCTAGTATGATAACTTGATTATTGTTATTCATGATTTAGTTTTTGAAATCTATGGGTTTGTAATAAAACCCTAGTAGTTGATTTTCTAGGGCATGATAATCTAGAAACATAATATTTTTATTATTGATATGATTTAGTTTTGATGAAGAAATCTAGAGTCTGTGACGATACCCTAGTAAATGTTGCTACAAGAAGTCCAATGGATAAATTTATTGATTGATAAAACCTAACTAGGTTTAGGTCTTAAATGTTTAGAATCTGATTTATTATGCTCCTATTATAATGACATGCTTTATGCTCTTGTACATATATATTTGTGTTTGGTTGCACCTATTGTTGAATGTCTATAGGTACATAGCCTTCAAAATGATGAAGATGCTTACCTCATATTTGATGATAATTTGGTGATGATGTTGAGTACGATGGAAAGAGGGAGCTGTGAGAACCTCGATGACATTTGTTAAAATTGGCAACTAGGGCCAAACTTCATGTGGGTCATCTTATTCATGGATGATGATATTTTTATTAGATTCCTCTTGTTGAGAGGTGTAGGATTGATCTAAAGATCATCCGATTCCGATAAGTATTTATGGAGATATGAATTTATTTTGATTATGGACTAATTGTCAAAATCAGCCAGCAACTTATGTAGGCTCAGAAGCCCAACAGTCGCATCTATTCGACCCCAACGTTTTGCATATAAATACAAGGAGTATTCTCCTCATTTGGACACTTCACTCTCATCACATCTCTCTCTCTCCTGCGCAGAAAAGAGTCTCTTCTCTCTCCTGTGCAAAAAGGACTCTTCTCTCACACGTGTGGAAGGAAGGACGCAGATTTTAAGACTACAACTGCAGATCGGAAGTTTGACCAATGTTGACCATCATTCTCTCTCTGGACAGCACAGTAGGTGAACCTGACTCTCTTTGGAAGGCCGCATTTTTTGGTGAAGGAATCAAGGTGATCTGATAGTCGGTTTGCAAGATATTGACTGCCCTAGTTTAGGGCTGATCTAGGGTTTGTTGTTGCTGATGTAAATCAGATGTTTGTATTATTTCTCTCTACTGAATTATTGACAATAAAAGAAGATCTGATCAAAGGGTTTCCCCATATTGGGGTTTGTCCCTGGCTTGCCGCCACATCTTGTGTCTCTTGTCTTGGCTTGTTTTCTGTCTATCGTTTAATGTTCTATCTGCACTTAATGTACATGTGATTGCTAATCTGTGGATAATAATAAGAAAGATAAGTAAACTGCTCTAAGCATAGAACATACCATAACTTAACAACATTAAAGTTCGATAGATAACCTTGTCGCAATGTGAAGAAAGATCTAAATTCTCCAAAGAATTGTTGTTGCAAAAGGAATGACCTATATGACTAGAAGAATAAGATAGTTGATGGACTTGTCCTTGGACAAAGGAAAGTGTATATTTCCCTAGTTGAGAGGGAGCTTAAAGAGAAGTGAATGATTTGATGAAAAGCCCATGAGGATGTTTGAAATCAGAGAATAGTTGAAGCATTATTAATGGATATTCATAATCAATAAAGTTGTGAACAAAACTTAGATGTTTTTGAAAGAAAAAAAAAAGTGTTGAATTGAGATGGGTGTTGTTGAAGAAGTTAAAGCTTTCGACGAAGATATGTTTGATGATGACCTAAGCAGCATCAATATATTTGAAGATCCCAAAGGTTTGCGTTAACTTGTATATATATTTGAAAGTTTGTTGCTAATTGGGATTGTAATTGTATAGGATATCTTCACAAGAAGGTTAAACATTTGAAGCATGCTTGGATTGTCGGATATATCTGGTTTAGTTGGTAGGGAGAGATGGAGCATCTTGGGGCGACAAGATGCTTGGGACGACATTTGGTCAACCTATGATGATGTCTAGATCCTAAAGTAGGGAGGGTGGCATTGGTCTTGGAGCTCTGACCTTGGATATGCACCTAGATCCCTGGGTTGGCATTAGAGCTAAAGCATGATGGTACTTAGAGTGGCTAAAAGCTTGGAACACACCTTAGTCCCACCTTATTCGAATACCCTGGTCAGATATCTAATCTGTAGCATTGCATGTGCTATAATTCTTCATAGAGCATATCATTTTGAGATCTTCCATGTATCTTTGTATATATGTAATTATGAATACCTCCCTAGTTATGGAGTGTTGAAGAATGTAACTAGTGTCAATCTTCATAATTATATTTGAGTCATAATGTAATGTATTTAATACTTATCAAAAGAAAGAAAAATAAATTTTATTATAAAATAAATTGACTTATTAAAGCATGGGTTTCATTCTTGGTTCAACGATTAATAGGTCAAAGCCTCCATTGTAGGCTTCTAGGGTTTATGTCAAGAGTCCTTGTCCATGTCATTATGTAATAGACCTTTCTTGGGCTTTGTTTATCAAGAAAGAAATTTATTTTGATGTAAATTGAGTCATTTAGGCCTCCTCCACCAAGTTGGCCTCAAACAAGAGCTACAAACAACTATAAATAGGCAGCTACTCGACCTCATTTGGACACTCACTCACTCAAGTTCGATCTGCAATTTGAAGAACAAAAAAAGATGTGAAAAAGGAAAGAAGAGAAGGAGAAAACCTAAGGCAAAGAAGGAGAAACTCTAGTGAAGGAAGAAGACCATCGTATCTTGTTCCTATCTCACACGTGCGAAGAAATTGAAGCTGCGAGAGGGCTGAAATTGCAGGGCTGCAGTAGGGCTGATATTTTGACTTGAAGCTGGATTGAAGCAGTGTTGACTTTTGTGTTTGGTTCATCATTTTGGAAGGTTCACTTGGTGGTGGAGGAAGGTCTTTTGTTCTGGTCTAAAGTCTTGGATTGTCTCAAGTCTGATTTGAATCTATTGTTATGGCATCATGCAACACTCCTGTAGACCTGATGCTCTTTTATGACATTGGGCAGTCCCTTGTTCCTATGTACACTTGACATTATACTAAAAAACAATATCTCAAAATCCATACGCGACTTTTCCCATACTAAAGCACGTACATACATGGGTCCCATAATACTATACCCGCGTATACCTTTTAAAATATGGAAAAATAAAATAAAATGCTATTTTTCGGGCAAGATTTACGGGTTTTACTTAGAGCCCGTGGCCTAAATGAAATAACCAATTTGAGGTGGTATATATACACCCCTTGGGTAGGCCTAATTCATACAAGAAGAAAGATATCGACATTATACTTGATTTCTCCCAGAACAAGCCTCCTACACTCCCAGTGTTTAGGAAACCCTAGTTTCCTTTGCATAGATGCTCAACATCCTTATCTAGCATCTACTTGCACCTATTAGAGAGGTTGTCTTTGTAGCTCAGGCTGGATGGATCTGGAGGAAGGCTTCGTCGGTGCCTTTGGCTTGGTTCAGGTTGTATCTTTCTTGTACTTACTATTGTTAATAAATAAAGAAGCTCATGTCTTGTTTCGAATATATGTTGTCATCTTATGAATGATAGTTTATATGTTTATATATGATGACCTAACATATTACTATGTATGCACATTGAATTATCTATTATATATATGCTTCTGTGATTGATTTGCAGGTCTGCACATCTTGGAGGAAGTAGAGAGTTTGGACCCTATGGGAACATCTTCAAACGCAGGACCCCCGGTATGTATCCAAATCAAAATCTAATAATTCGTATGTTTGCACGCTTGTTTGAGTGCTCTTTGTTGATTATCTTACCCTGCTCCATTGAGGCTTTCAACCCTTGCCTTAGGAAATTTTTCCCACCAACATCTTGCTAATTGAAGAGTTTGACTGGGTTTCCCCTATATAGGGGTTTTAGCCTTGGCTAAGTGCCTATATTTGGTATCCTTGATCTTCATGTTTTATTTTGGTGATTGCTTGATGAGAAGAAAATTATAGAAGAATATAAGGAAAGTAAATAAGAACATAAGTATATCACAAGTAATTGTCAAGACAAGAAAATCTTTCTGCCTTTACGATTTTCTAACAGCCTACTTGACAGACACTTGGAGCCCATCCAGTAAAAATTCAGGGGTTTCAATTGTGTCTGAGGGGTCCATAGATTGTGCTCACAAGCCACTAGTGAATGTCATTGTTTCTTTGCCAGTCAATTCCATGTTCATATTTGTTCAATATAGCTCTTTACAAGATAATGCAGATTTCACTGGAAAAATTCTCTGGAATGCCATTGGGAGCATTAGACCATCCAATGCGATGAAAACCATCATAGACATTGCCCCTGATTGTAGAGTTGTGTAGGTATCCTTGTATCATTTATATTTTTCTTTATGGTTCATTCGTTCGACCTTGCATTGGATTAGTCAAACAATTACAAACCCCAGAAAATAGAATTTACTGAGCAATGCCATCAAACCATGAAAATTTTCACAAATCACCATGCCTCAATACTTTTTTTTAAATTCTCTTAACGAGCATGGTTCAAAAGTCGCTGAGAAAAATATCCATTCAACTTCAATATGGTGAAGTGTCTAGTAGAGACCAAACATGCATTGTTGCTTATGGTTGTGGGCTAAGTCACATGACACAATGACATGGGACACGAAGGGCACAAAAATATGAGTGTCTGACACATGACATGGCAACCCCCAGAACATGATACGGACGACACGTGAGTGTGAGAGAAATATTTAAAAATATAACAAATTAGTGAATTACACAAAAAATGAAATATAAACAAAGATTCAATTTAGAAACTAAACCATTTACATAATGACAATACAAATCCAATCATACATTATACATATGTCATATAATCCTCACTAATACAACTAGTACTTGCTACTCCATCAATGACAATAAATTGAAAAACACAAGAAATTAAAACTATAAACTGCACTTTTCTCATTATGTCATCAAAATCAAATTATGCCTAGGGAGGCATTATTCCAAAGGCTTTAGGACATTGGCATATCTAAGACCTTTTCTATTAGCCATCACAAGACTATATGAGTCAGTTTTGGGTCACCTCAAGATGGCACATGGCCTTTCTAACTTTATTCAAAGCATCATTGGGGTAAAACCAAGGGTGTCCCCTCTTGCCAACCCTCTTCGGGATTTACATTAATGAGCTAGGATCCTTCCTCCATAAGCACATCCAAGAGGGGGATGGTTGTTGAACCATTGTCGTCATTGATGTCAACCCAAGCAGCAGCTAGAAGAAGCCTTGCTTTCGACGACAAAAATGACAAGGAAGGTTAGGGTCCTTGGGGTCAGTATTATTGTTATTTGATTCTCCTCGTCATGTTGATTCCAATGGTAGGTGATATGTCACCTAATTCCTCACGGTTGAGGAGTTACGTCTCTTTCAAGATTAGAGCCCCTTCTTGTGGTCAAGAAACCCCATAGATGATGTGGCATGTTGTTTGTGGCATCTTTATGTCAAAAAATTAATTTAAAAATCATTAATTGGCTTATCCTAATCATTTCTTGCTTATCCAATGGACAAGGGCATTTTAATTAATTTATTTTGGGATTAATTTGGCCTCCAAGTCAAGTCGGCCTCCAAGAAGAATATTTTTTGGCTTCAAAATTAAATTTCAATTTCAAAATTCAAGTCAGCTTCCCTCCAATCTGTCCAAGTCAGCTCCTCCTAGAAGCCTCCATGGCCTCTATATAAAGGAACCCATTTGACAATGATCCATGGCAATTTATGGCAAATTATCTCTTAACTTATCAGCGTCCTTGTGGAGTCATCCCAAAGCTTAAGAGGAGGCTTAGTCTGAAGAAGCTTTTGAATTTTATTTTTTTGTTTGGATTATGGTTTTTCGCTAAGGGTTTTCGAGCTCCTTTTGAGGCCTTTCAGCCCTTTCTGAGACAGTTTTGTGGTACTGTAGGGGCATATTTACATATATTTGAGACATTTTTCATGGAGGTTTTGTGCACTGGTTCAGCTTTACTTCTGACAAAGATTTCAGCACTTTTTGAGTCTCATCTTCAGCATATCTCAGGACTACTCTTGTGGCATCTATGTACAACATACTCAGTTTCTTGATCAGCTCACTGGCACACATATTTCCGGCTCTTTGACACATATTTTCGGCTTTATCTGAAGTATTCAAGCCCCTTAGATAACCCTTATCAGAGGTATTTTGAAGACTTATTCCTGAGTATCATCAAAGATATTTCGGCCCTCTGTCTGAAGCAATCTTGGAGGATTTATTTGCACAAGTCTGTAGCAGATTTGATGGTATTGAGACACCAATTTAATGACTGTCTAAGGTAACTTTGAACCCCTAGTCCAAGTTACTTGAAATCTCTGCTGGTGAAAGGTCAAATCATCAAAGGAACAGAAACGAATAATTTTGAAGTTAATCTAAGCTGGCAGCTTGTGTAAAATTGTGCCCTAATATCTGTCTCTTTAAGAGCTCACTTAAAGACCTGGTGCTGACAGTAGTAAGATCTTATCCATGACAAATCTGCGGTATGATCTTTGTATTTGGTGTTTATTTTTGGGTAGCATCAGATGTGCTCTAGCTCCGAAATTTTGTGGAGGGGCTAAAACACATGAGAGCTCCAAAACCCAGAAATCGTTTCGATAAATTCCACCCGGAGTGCACGTTATTAAAATAATTAATTATTTTTAATGATGCCTAAGTTAAAGCTAAGCAAATTAAAATAATTAAAGTGAATTAATGTAAATATGGGTGAGAAGCTTTTAAGTGACGAGGATCAAGTCTAAGTTCATCTTAGCCGTTGATTAGAGATTAGATCATGGTTGCTGATTTCTCAACAAGGAAAGTATAAAGGAAGGCTTGAGGCCAGTTGGAGAAAACACACAGTGAGAGCAGCACTTGAGCTAGATCGAAATTCTGGGGCGTGGATTGCTGAGAATTTCGAAGTGAGCTTCTAGTGCAGAGAGGGGCCGTTCAGCAGTGGGACTTTCATCCAAGGTCAAGAATAGATAGCATAGAGGCAGCACAACACCATGGAGAGACAATGCAGCTCCAAGAGGGTGACGCAGAGGCTGGAGGGCTGACGCAGTCACATAGAGGCAGCGCTAGGATTTTTGTGAAGGAGATTGGGCATCAATTCAGCAGATCGATTTCTAAGCCAGGAAGGCTCACCGGGAGGGTGATGCAGCTCCTAGAGGAGGTGACGCAATCCCAGTGCAGGGTTGGGAGCAACCATCGTTGCACAGCACTGGGGACAACGCAATCACCTGTGGGGTTTGTTCATCCAGCTACTAGATCCACCAAAATATATGTCTTCAGATAGAGGTACTTCTGCTGAGTTTATTCTCTGTTGGGTGAGTCGGATTTCGCACCCTAGTTGTATTCAGAAATATACATAATAATAAAACCCTCATATCTGTTGCACCGGTTTTCCCACATTGGGTTTTTTCGGGGATGTTTAGTCCAAAAACAAGTGTGTCCTTTGTGTAGTTGTCTCATTTATTTTTCAGGACTTGATCTATATATTGGTGTAAGGTGCAGTTTATTTGCAATAATATTTTCTAAATAATTATGAAAATAACTTATTGAAATAAAGAGCACAAGTAGGTAATGAAAATCAGTTTACTACAATAGGATTTCTGATTTGTTAGATTCAGAAATTTTAACATGGTATCAGAGCAATTGCAGATCAAGGATGACTGAAGCCATCAGCTAGAGGACAAAGGAATAATTTGTGCGTGAAGACATCTTTCCAGAGAGAGTGCAGTTTCAGGCCAAGAGAGCAGAGGAGAGGTGACACACTTACCAAGGAAGGCTCACGCAAAGCCTGCGTCAGCCTGATTGGGTGACATTGTTGCGAAGCGCAGCGCAGTTGTTACTAGGCTAACGTCGAGACTGTCGAGTCTTGGTTTTCCAGTTGTTGTGGCTAGGGGTGCAACACAGATTTGATATGGAGTTGCTGGTGGGGTGCTAATTCTGTTGGTGTAGAACGGTACATAGTGGGGCAGAAGCAAAGTAGAGGGAATCAGTTCCTCAGAAGATTTATTGCCAAGAAATCTAGATCCAGTGTTGAGCAGTAGCAAAGAGAGATCAGAGAGGGGTGGTTCAATAGTGATTGGCAGAAGAATTTTTGTAAAGGAAATCAAAATTCAGAGGGAGCTTGTTCCTTAGAGGATTTCTAGCGCCAAAGAAATCCAGATCCGATTTTTGTTGGGTCAACAGCAAAAGAGGGAGAAGAGAACGAGTTCAACATTTATTTGAGCAGAGATGGTCCTTAACAGACTGAGGGATCATGACAAGTTGGATGTAGCATCCAACTTCGTCATCTGGAAGGCCATAATCCAAGCAGTTTTGGATAAACATCGCATCAAGGATTATACCTTGAAGACGGTTGTTGTTCGGGTTGATGTTGATCCTCTCAAAAAGTACGAGGAGGCTCAGGCAAAAGAAAAGTGCATGGTCTTGGACAGGGTCAAGGATCATGTGACCCACATATTGCTGAGAAGGACACAGCAAGGGAAATGTGGAAAGCCTTGACCACATTGTACAAGGGAACTTCCGTTCAGCGGAAGATGTTGCTTGAGAGTCAACTGAGACAATTTCAGATGCAGAAAGGAGAAGAAATCGATCCCTTCCTTCTCAGGCTGCAAAGGATCCGTGACCAGCTAACTTCCGTAGGGGCTACACCAGACGCTAAATTTATGGTCAGGACTACACTGAATGCAGTCACTGAAGACTGGGAAACCTTTGTCCAAAGCATCTTGGGTAGGGCTTCTCTTCCCAGTTGGGAGATGTGGGCAGCTCTTCGATAGGAAGAGATCAAACGATGGACCAAGGCGGGAAGCAACAACAAAGGGATCAGAATCAAGAAGGAGGAAGAGGAGGATGTAGATCTCGCGTCAGCAGGACAACAAAGGCAAAAGAAACGAAAGAAGAAGGACATATCAAAAGTCAGATGCTTCAGATGTGGAGAGATGGGTCGTTTCGCTATGCAGTGCCCTTAGAAGAAGAAGGCAAAGAAGAGAAGTCTGACTCAAAGGTTGCTCCACCGCAAGCAGACAAAGAGGACAATGATGATTGCGCCATGAGTGCTCATGTACCTCTAGAAAAGAAGTGGGGCAATATAGAACTATAGTTGGAGCTACAGTGAAGAGAGGGGCAGGATACTTGAGGTGCCCAATCTCTTGGATCACATATGGCTATAGAAGCCCTTAATGACAGTAGCAAAATGACGAGAGTCAGATCGTACGAGGGATGATAGAGAAACAGTAGCAAAGCTAGAGCACCAAAGTCTGAAGCAGCACAGTGGAGTGTTGCAACAGTGCGGAAGGCACAGATCAAATACAACGATAACACAATAGCATCAAAGGGACAACACCGATTAGCAGCAGAGGTAGCTTCAGCGTTAAGGGGCATCCAGACTGATCAGCATGTGAGCCTTTGGGTGGCTTTTTAGTTGCTTACTTTTCAGCAACCAAGTTGTAGTGCAACAATTAGTAGTGGCAGTGTTATGGGCAGCATGATGCAGCATATTGAGAGAGAGTTGCAGTGCAAATGCAGCGATGACAATGGCAGTGTCATGGGTAGCAATATAAATTGCAACAACGCACTGGATGAGGGTAGCAGGCTGAGCATCAGCAGTGCAGAGGACTGATGTGTGGATCAGTGTGGTACTTCAACTGGGAAGTATTGCTAGAGCACATTCTTCGCTAAGAGGGAGTGTTGATTTTTTGGGTAGCGTTGGATGTGCTCTAGCTCCGAAATTTTGTGGAGGGGCTAGAACACATGAGATCTCCAAGACCCAGAAATTGTTTGGAGAAATTCCACCCAAAGTGCATGTTATTCAAATAATTAATTATTTTTAATGATGCCCAAGTTAAAACTTAGGAAATTAAAATAATTAATGTAAATATGGGTGAGAAGCTTCCAAGTGATGAGGATCAAGTCTAAGTTAATCTTAGCCATTGACTAGCGATTAGATCATGGTCGTTGAATTCTCAACAGGAAAAGTATAAAGGAAGCCTTGAGGTCAGTTGGAGAAAACACACAGTGAGACCAACACTTGAGCTAGATCGAAATTTTGAGGCGTGGTTTGCTGAGAATTTCTAAGTGAGCTTCTAGTGCAGAGAGGGGCAGTTCGATAGTGGGACTTTCGTCCAAGGCCGAGAATACATAGCAAAGAGGTAGCACAACATCAAGGAGAGACAATGCAGCTCCAGGAGGGTGACACAGAGGCTAGAGGGCTGACGTAGTCACATAGAGGCATTGCTGGGGTTTCTATGAGGGAGATTGGGCATCAATTCAACAGATCAATTTCTGAGCCGGGAAGGCTCACCGGGAGGGTGACACAACTCCTAGAGGAGGTGACACAGTCCCAGCGCAAAGTTGGGAGCAACCATCGCTGCACAACACTAGGGATAGCTCAATCCCTTGTGGGGTTTGTTCATTCAGTTGTTGGATCTGCCAAAATATCTGTCTCCAGATAGAGGTACTTCTATCGGGTTTATTCTCTGTTGGGTGAGCCGGATTTGGCACATTAGTTGTATTCAAAAATTTGCATAATAATGAAACCCTCATAACTGCTGCACCAGTTTCCCACATTGGGTTTTTCCAATGTTCCACCAAGGTTCCAGGACGAGGGGGCGAGGGAGCGGCCTATGCAAAAGCTCCCCACCAATTTTAAGGAAACGTGGGGGGACGTCAAGATCTTAAGAGCTTATAAATATAAAATATAATTTATAAATTGAGTCCACTATGACAACTAGGTTTGAATTGAAAAGCTACAAAGCATGATCATTGATATGAATATCATTATCTAATATCATATAAATTTAAAATTCTAATTTATAATCATGCATCAAACATTATGATTAAAGTTTATGCCATTATTGATGTTCCACTTCCTACTATGAACATTGAATACTGAACAGTGAATATTGACATAAAATTATAAAAGTCAACTCTAATAAATCAAGAGTCAAAATTTTATAAAGTCAGAATAACATAAGAACATCAACATATCGAAAGATAAATGAGCATAATTTTGCTCAAGCCTCAAGGTAATGCCTTGCTAGTCTCTGCATCTAGCTACTGCATGAATAAATAAGGATCAACCATATCACCATCTGAATCTGAATCAGTAGCATTCTCAAACATGCTAAGTGGCACACCAACCAACCCCATCTGTCTCTCATCAAGTCTCTCCTCCATATCTACCTGTGCATCATCCTCTGGATCAACATCCCATCGTGTTGTTGGTCCCTTCAAATACTCAGGTGTCTTCCTATGCTCAAGATGTAGGGACTGTGCATAGCAACTAATTTCTCCACTCTTTTAGAGGTAAGCTTGTTCCTCTTGACAGAGTAGATGAAGCTATATGTGGACCAATTCCTCTCTGCTGCAGAGGAACTAGGAGCGTCTTGCGAATGGAGTGAGGGGTCAGGGCAAATAATGAATTAAATTTATAAGAAAACGAATTGAAACCCTAAAGTATTAAAACTAATGTTAAATTTTAATTATAAACAAAATTTTATTTAAAAAAATCAAGCCCCTCGACCGCCCACGCCCCCCCTCAACCCCCCACAATCCCTCATGACCCCCTTTTCGGAAATGACCCCTCAGCACAAGGAAACGTCCCCCTGGCACATCCCCCTGCGTACCTTGTTTTTTGGGAGCGTGGGGAAACGACCCCTTCTCGTCCCCAAGTCCATGGAGGAGCTAGGAAACTAGACCCCTAGGGGTGGGGGCGAGTCCCCATGGAACACTGGGTTTTTCCAGGGATGTGTAATCCAAAAATAAATGTGTTCTTTGTGTGGTTGTCTCATTTATTTTTCAGTACTTGATCTGTATATTAGTGTAGGCTACAATGTATTTGCATTAATATTTTCTGAATAATTCTGAAAATAACTTGTTAAAATAAAGAACACAAATAGGTAATGCAAATTAGTTTACTGCAATAAGATTTGTGATTTGTTAGATTCAGAAATTTTCACATTTGGCACCTATTTCGACCTTCTATGATTGATCTAAAGCAAAGCACTTTTAGAAGTCATGACAAGCCTGATTTAAGACTGTGCTTAAGATCTGTAGCAGACCATTCCAGGGCTTATTACAAACCTATATGATGTTTGTTCTTTGAGAAGGTTGGTTGATTAGTGTTGAGCAGAAGAAAGTTAGATCCTTCTACCTAACCGAGGTCTGAAGGAAGATAGTGGCATCGTTGACTAATAACATCAACAGCAGACTTGAGAGATTTAACTGAAGCAAAATCTTTGTCATATCCTTTGACAGCAACAAGACTTCAAGGGCATCCCAATGTATAACAGTGGATACCTATACATCAGTTGTTTTGAATGTTTCTGATAATTATTTCAAGGCTACAAATATCCACTGTTTAGAGACAAAATTGTGATTCCTCAGGACAAATCTAAGATCCTTGTTGAGGTATATCAAAGTCATGGTTAAGGAGTAGTGAGAATTTTGAAGACATCAGTGGTGTTTTTCCAAAGACTCCAAGTAGCTAGAAAATCTGAAGTCATGTACAAGTACAACAGTAGCAGAGGACTAAAGGTACATGTGTTTCTCAAGAATAATACTTGAATTGAAGTATGTGCATTGTTGTCTAGAAGCAGTTTTGAAGAAGTTTGTCTCTCCATTGCATATCTAAAGCTCGTATTAGCAGAAAAGGTTTCATTGAATATCTATGTAAGTGGGTCATTGTCCCTAGTATGGGAGACCACAAATTATTTTTCTATTTTTTATACATTTTCAGGCTGGTTGGGTTACGCAAGGCAAGAGAGTGAAGTCTCCTTCAGGTTGTAGCTTGAAAATACTTTAGGGTCGCAGGGTGGTGCTAAGGCAAGTTGGAGCTTGCAGGGCTTTGGAGCATCCTATTAGTTGTAGTTGTTAAAACTAGGGTGTTGGAGCATCCTTTCAAGAGTTGAAGCTTCCTGATAAATTGAATGTTTTTCTAGGGTACTAGGAGGTTGGAGCTTCCTCTACAGTTGGAGCTGAGAAATTTGTACTCATTGATTATATTATAAAAGCATTCAATGGTTTTCCTCCCAAAAGGGTTTCCACCTAAAAATTTCGTATACAACTCTTGTGATGTGTTGATTATTCTTGTTTGATTTTCTACTAATGCTCTGAAAATTTACAATTAACTAATTGTTGTGAAAATTCTATTACTGCAACAACTGATTTATTTTTCCTACTTATTTTCCAATAAGTTATTTATGAAAATCTTTCAGTAAACATTAAAATAAATTCTGTTGCAGATATCACACCATAATACAAAAACAAACACATGCACAAGAATCAACACATTGACACAAATATTTTGGACAATAGTCCACAAAAAAACCCAATGTGGGAAAACCGGTGCAGCAAGGGAGGATTTTATTATTCAGCAATTCTTCAGTACAACTGGGTGTGAAACTGGCTTACCCAACAGAGAGAAAATTCTCCAGCACTTCTCCCAGTCTCAACGTTAGGCTAGTTGACCTTTGCATAGCTCCCAGACCCTTTGCGTTAGCTCTTGCCTCTCTGCGTCAGCACTGGGCCTCTCTGTGTCACCCACACAGGCGCTGCGCAGTCTGTCGCCTCTGTGTCCGCCTGAGAGGCTCCGCTTCTACCTCTCCAACCTCTGTGTTGGTCTTCTGGTGTTGTTCCCGACTCTCTGTTCCATACTTGTTGCCTCCTGCTGCTCTCTAGACCACTAGTTCGAATTTCGCAGCTAACCCCGCTCCAGAAATCGAACTGACTGGTCTCCCTCAGTGTGTTCTCCAACTAACCCTCAAGCCTCTTTTTATACTTTTCCTGTTGGTCCTTCAACAGTCGAGATTAAATCTCTAATCAATGGCTAAGATTAGATTTGGCTTGATCCATGACTTTTGGAACCTTCTAACCCATTTTTATATTAATACCCATTAATATTTTATTTTTCCTAAGTTTAGACTTAGGAACTACATTAAAAATATTAATTATTTTAATATCTCCCAAACCAGTTAGAATTTGCCCAAACCATTTTTGAGTTATGGAGATCTCATGTGCTTTAGCCTCTCCACCAATTTTCGTGGCTAGAGCACATCCGATGCTACCCCAAATCAACAATTGTAAGTGAAATACTGATTCACCCCCCTCTCAGTATTTCCAACAATGGTTTCCTTCTATATCATATGTTAATCTCCTTGCTCCTTTTTGTAGATGACTTGGTCTTGTTGGCATCTACTCTTGAGGGCCTTATAGCCCACCAAAAGTGAGGTGCCCCTTTGGAGAGCTTTCCTTTCTGATGTATTCTCCTTCAATCGGCAGTAGCAGTCCCTAAGAGCCACCTAATAGCTTTGATGTGTTGCTTTATCTCTGCCACCTAAGCCAGCCATCATGTACCCTCGCCCATCTGTCGAGATCGTATATTTGAAGGTGTGCCATCCAATACTAAAGGTATGGTTTTTCATTATGCAATCAGGTGTTTATGCTTGTTTTTCTTAGGCACACTTGGGTATGGATTACTGGATGACTTGGAAGGAGGAAGCGTTTTGACTGTAGTATTGTTCCCTTACCTTAACTAAGGGGGTTAAATATTCGGCCTTAGTCCCATGGGATCTCCCCTACTGGGTTGTAGCTTTAAGAGGGGCACTACTTGAGAAACCTTGATCTTGGTAGCATGGTCTCGTTTTCCTGTTCCACATTTTTCACTCCCCTCCACACATTACATGCTCTATTTCATCATCTTCCCTCTCTGGGTCCACATGACCACAGGGTCCATATGGCTCTGGTTTCCCCCTCCCCTTGTACACATGTTTAGGTTTAGCCTGGAACGATGCCCTAGAGGTTGATGCAACAAAAAAAAAAAAAAGACAAAAGCATAAATGGCCACATACAAAAGGAAATAATACCACAAAATGCAAAACATGGCTAGGACAATAAATTAGCGCGCGGGCAAAAGGCAAACATGAGCTATAGCCCTTATCATTATGGCCATCACCCTAGGGCCCCTATGAGTGCCCCCTGCATCATTAAGGAACCCATGCATGTCCCGACTCCCAACCCCTGGTGGGCGATGAACTGCCCCATCCCAAGGGGGTGATCGTATTCGTTGTTATATCATAAACAACATGCTCTCATCCCCTGGAGCTTCGCGTAGTATAAGAAAAGAAAAATCAATAAAAGGGAAAATGAAAATGAAGAAGGGTGGAAAAACAAAGGTCGAGGTAAATCATGTACCACGATTGCTCCCTCCTACATTTCTACACCCTAGTATGTGGACATCCCTCATCATTACCACTCTTGAGCTCATGTCGCTTGGCCTTCAGACCCCTATGTCCCCATCCACCTCATCATTATCCACGCGACACCTACCACTTGAAGGATGTACCTTGGACATGTCCTTCACTTTAGGGGTTGGGAACACCTAATAAGGTTGTTTATTAGCCACTCCTACTAAGGGTGGTAACACCATTACATGCTCAAAACCCCAAATTTGGAAGGGAAACCCACTATGAAGTCTCATTTTTTCCCTTGATTAACAAGCTTATTCACTCAATTGCACTAATGAGTTATAGTGTATAAAGGTGAGGAGACATATTGGATCTTATACAAGATTACAGGTGGGTTTTCATCTTGGACTTGGCCTCCCTATACGAGATCCAAGCCCTCCAGAGGATCATGATGGCATTTGTAGGGTGAGCATTGAGAGCCATGGGCTTCTTCAACACCACTATTAGCTTGTTTGTTGCACCAGTTATTCGAGAGATGATGCACTTGGACCATGATGCCCCAACTGGCTACACATTGCACCCGACACGTGGCAGTTGAATCAAGGCCCAGGGCAGGTTGTGTCTTTCCTAGGGATACATGGGAGGGCATGTGCCATCCTTGAGCCCTCATTGATGGAGCATCGACATGACTTTGAACCACTTGGAGACCCATGAGACCCATTTTGGAGCCCTAGGCTGAAAGTCCCGTATATGTTTGGCAGCATAATGAGGATGTCACCCTCTTCATCGTGATTTTTTAGGCCCTCTACCAAAGTTCTAGCACAAGAGGCCTTAATGCTACCTTGCTAGGCCTCTTCGCATGCATGACGCTAGCCTTGCATGGGTTACTTAGCATTTTAGACATATTAGAGGGGCTTGTTCATTTGTAATTCAACCTCATAGGTCTTGTATATATTTGGGAGACCTTATTTGAGATCTCACCATCACTCTTTGGATTTTCGCACACCTCATCGAAGAACTCAAACCTGTAATTTGAGGAGACTCTTGGATGTTTTTGGGATGCACTTTGATGTTTGGATCTTTATTGCTATCTTTTGGAGCTTCTAATGTATTGTTGATGGATGGATATACTCTACATTGTCTTTTAACTGTTTCTTTATGGTGAAATTATCATGCAAATAATGTCTAATGCATGGACTTTCTTCTTATGATAAGAATTCACACTTTGTTTTATTGAATATCTTTCAAAATTATAATCGTGGGAAGTTTTGCATGTGCTATTCATTGATGATGTAGAAAGAATGTTCCTAGTGGATAATGATTGCATTTAATTCGTGAAATTCCATTGATTATTGTGTAATATCCCTTTCAAGATATTTTGTAGATTTTGCATAAAACTAATTCAACCAAAATTTCTTCATAAAATTACCATTCGATTTACAGAAGATTGCCATGTAAAATAGAACAAGAGAATGCATGCAATTCAATCATACAATGAGCAGAAATAATCTCAGCTTTTATTATAATATATACCTGGGGTTTTATAACTAAAATAACAAAATAGTTGATATAGCTGAGATAGAACTAGCCTCAAGGATCTGCTCCAATGCTGCACGGGCCCTCCACCAAAACTGAACTGAACTGCCACTGCTAAGCTCTCTTGTGAATTCTAGATGAATTCACCAAGGCGAGATGGGTACTCGCCCAATCTCACTAAATCGCCCGAGGGTTTCCTTCCTGGGGCTACCAAGGAAGTAGAGAATCAGATTCCCAACCTCTCATACAAGAAGAAATATCAAATCCAAGATGTCCTCTAATGGCCTCCTCCTCCTCTTTTAATAGATCTAATGGACCCCTCTATAAGCTCCTATTTTATTATTATTTTAATCACTGAGCACATTTCCTTTAATTAAAATATTCTTTTTAATGTGGGAAAATGGTAAATTGGCCACCATGCCTCCTCAAGCCACTGAAAATCACTTCTAGCCACCCATCATGTAGATATTCTCGTTCTGTTTCCAACGAGCTATTATTACACTGAGGTGTTTTGCCAAGTATTCCTCCCAAAATGCCACCTTAAGCATAATTGATTGAGTCAAGCCCATTAATAACTCAATTTTTGGAAAAAGGGATGTTCCGGAGCAGGAAAATGGTGAACTAAGGAACTAAGGTCTCTAACAAACCCTTCCACAGCGCACAATTTGAGCAAGCAGCTTCTCAGGCCCAAACAAAACTTTCGTCAGGACTGGCTCTGTGATTCTGGACGCAGAGGACAATAAACACTTCAACAAGAGAGGCATTAGCGCCTCTCCCCCAAAGATTACAATCATGAAAACCCAACTGAGAGCAGAACTGAGAATGCAGAGAAGCCAGAGGCACGGCCTGCGCAACAACCGGAGAAGAATGAACAAGAAGATCTGGAATACGAGAAGGAGGATAAACAAGCAACATCTGGCAAACCAAAGAAAGCTTCATCGTCCACATGCAAGCCCATTGCCACAGAAAGGCCCAAGATCAAGCTGCCTAGTCACAGGATCAATGCACAAATACAATTTATGAAAGATCATGCCTTGATTGGCAAATTCATAGGTTACTGGCCAACTGAAAAAGCCCTGCAAGCCTAGATCACCTCAAAATGGAAGCCCAAAGGTCATGTAACTCTACAGCTGGGCCCTAAGGGCTTCTTCACAGCGTTATTCAACTGCCTTGAAGACCAGAATCGAGTTCTAGATGGAAGACCCTATTTCTTCAATGCAACAGGTCTTTATCTATGAGACTGGGTCGAAAGATTCAACCCAGATAAGGATGATTTTCGCTAGGCGCTAGTATGGATCCGCATGTACTCGCTTCCACTGGAATATTGGGACGAGGACTCACTAACAGCCATTGGCAATGGATTAGGTGAGTTCATAAAGGCAATGGAGGAAACTAAGCTTCGAAGATACACATCCTACGCATGGATCTGCGTTTACATGAAGCTGGGCCATGCGCTCCCGGACTCGGTAAGTCTTCTGCATGACGACTTTGAATGGAATCAACCCCTTGACTATGAACATGTACCTTTCCGATGCAGGAGATGCCATGCCCACGGTCACCTCTTTCGTGACTGTCCCTTAAACATGCCTCCTAAAACCACAGAAACTAGAAACAAGTCTGATCCAGAAGGATTCGCCAAGGTAGCCAGCAGGAAAAGGCATACCAAAAAACCTCCCTCAGCACCAAAAAACATTGCTCCATCTTCTGATTTGCCATCCTCCAGCAACAGCTTTGATATTCTGACAAATCTAGAACAGCCTGAATCAGATACACCTATGCCAGCAAAGCCAAGCTCCATTCCATCCACCTATATGTCCCCCACACTCATCCACTCTAAAACCAGTCATCCTTCGAATGCCAATTCCTCTGAAAAGCCTGCCTTAGACTCGCAACTCAACACCAACCTTGTTCAGAACAAAGCCCTATGGTCCGATGAAATTATGGTCATTGATGATACTCCAGTAGAACCTTCTCAGCCACCAACCCATCAAGAGGGAGGCAATCAGCAAAGCTTAATGGAAGAAGAACTAGAAAGCTTTGATCTCGTTGAAATAGACATTTTCAGTCTAGAGCAAGCCTGCAAAAGGAAAGAGTTCGACACAATACCGGAAAGACAACTGGAAAATTTGGAAGTAGTGCTCACAAGAGTGCATCAGCATAATACTTTGGGCATACAACAAGGAGGCAAATAGGATCGGAAACATATCATCGAAGATGGGAAGAAAAGAGGTAGAAAGACAGATCTACAACATACCATATTGATTGGGGAAATGCTAGTGGAGTCGGGAAGGTGCTCCAAGTTGACCAAATATTACCGATCCCTACCTACTAGTCAACCATGAAGCTCATCTCATGGAATGTAAGAGGACTCAAGGTCCCGGGAAGTACAGAATGTTAAAGAACATGATTCAGCGAGAACAACCATACATTGTATTCATGCAGAAACAAAATGCAAAACTAGCACATTAGAATCCATATTATCCAAAGCCTGGGCAGGATGTCAAGCGGTAACGGTCGACGCAACAGGTGCCTCGGGAGGGTTAGCCATAGCATGGAACACTCAGCATATATCCCTAACAAATTTCCATGCTTCACACTATTTAATTCAAGCAATGTTCCACCTGATCGGTACCAACATACATGGACATTTAACCAATGTTTACTTCCCTCAGGAAAGTACGCAAAAAATTAGGCAATTAGAAACATTGGAGATTCTTAATGCTCCAAGAACTTATCCACTATGGATCACGAGAGGAGACTTCAATATGATCACAAGGCTGGAGGAAAAATTGGGAGGCAGAAGAAAGCTGTACAAAGAAAGCAATAACTTCAAAGACTACATTCAACACAATGGTCTAATAGACTTACCTTTTGATAACGGCATCTACACTTGGAACAACAAAAGAGCCGGCACTCAACAAATAGCATCCAGGTTGGACAGATTTCTAATTGCAGACAATTTTGTTCATCTTGGTGGTGATATATGTGCCTCTATCCTACCCTTAGCTGGCTCGGATCATTGGCCCATTTCTTTGCAATGGAAAAATCTCAGAAAATCTAACAGAAGACCATTCAAGTTTGAAGCTTTCTAGCTTACCCACCCTGAGTTCAATATAGTGGTCAAATCAGCATGGGAAAGTTTCCTTCCCAATGGTGGCTCACTCATGTACCAATTCCAGCAAAGACTGAAGCATATCAAAAAACAAATCAAAACCTGGAACTACACCACATTTAGCGACATCCTTCAAGAGAAAAAAGCTCTTGAGCAGAGCATGACAGAGCTACAGCAGAAGATCATCCTAGAAGGAAAAACAGGGGAACATGCCAGACAAGAACAAATCCTACTAACACAACTAGATGAAAGAAGCAAACAAGAGGAACTACTCTAGAGACAAAAGTCAAGAATCTGATGGCTAAGAGAAGGGGAACAGAACACCAAATTTTTTCATCGTGAAACTATACAAAGAAGAATGAATAATACAATCTCACACATTCAAAACTCATAGGGAGACAAAATGGAGAAACAGGAAGACATAGAGAAAGAGCTCACAAATCACTTCAAAACTATTCATCAAGAGCAGTCCACAGACAGACAGTGTGCTATCAATGAGATACTTCAGCATATTCTTAAACTCATCACAGAGGAGCACAATCACTTATTGCTAAGACCAGTCACCATCACAGAGGTCGAAGAGGCTTCAAATCAACTGAAGGTTGGCAAAGCACCTGGACCTGATGGTTTCACGTCCAACTTTTACCATCACTTTTGGGACTTAATCAAAGCAGATGTCTAGAATGTGGTCGAAGAATCAAGAGTAATGCATTGGTTACTTCCTTCGCTCAATGCAACTTTCATCGCCCTTATTCCCAAAGTAGTGCAACCAAGCACTCCGAAGAAGTTCAGGCCTATTGCACTCTGCAATGTCATCTACAAAATTATCTCGAAAGTCATAGCCAATCGCCTCAAACCGCTCCTCCCTCTTCTCATCTCACTAGAGCAATTTGGTTATGTAGAAGATCATCAAATTCTGGATGGTATTATATTGACTCATGAAACCATCCATTCTCTAAAGAAAAACAAACAAGCAGGTATGCTGTTGAAAATCGACCTTTCCAAAGCCTTTGATAAACTCAGCTAGGCCTACATAAAATAGATGCTAATGACCTTTGGATTTAGCCCAACCTGGGTTAGATGGATTATGACCCTAATTTCCTCCCCACTTTGCTCTGTTCTTGTCAATGGGATCCCCTCTAAACCATACCACCCTTCCAGAGGAATTCGTCAAGGTGACCCTCTATCCCCTTTTCTTTTTATCATTATGCCTAAGGGTCTGGGCCGTCTTATAAAGCATGTTGTTCATTCCCATGATCTTAGAGGACTCTCCGTCCATGGATCCCCTGCTATTACCAATCAACAATTTGCTGATGACAATATGCTCTTTGGTCATCCTTCTGTAAGTGAGGCCTGAATCTTTAAAGCTCTTTTAGACACATTCTCAAAAGCCTCTAGCACCACCATAAACACTGCCAAATCTCAAATTTATTTCTTCCATACTCCTATTCCCACCCAAAGAATCATTGCTCGAATCATTGGATTCTCTCAAGCCAAGCTTTTGTCTCAGTATTTAGGCACCCCTCTCATAGACTCAGCCTTAAAGCATGCTTCCCGGCATCAACTCATTGAGAAAATGGAAAGTCGGCTCCTGTCTTGGACATACAAAACTCTCAACATGGCAAGTAGATTAGTCCTGATAAAGGCAGTCCTACAATCAATGCCCCTCTATCTCTTCTCAATTCTCACTGCACCGAAATGGGCGCTGAAGAGAATCAGGAATCTGCAACGCAATTTCTTATGGGGCTCCACAGGACAAAACAGAAAATGGGCTTTAGTCAAATGGGAAAAAGTTTGCAAGCCTAAAAAGAAGGGGGTTCTAGGCTTACGTGATCCACAACACAGCGATACTTTGATGGGAGCACGAATTTGGTGGCAATGGGTATCCTGCCCACAGAAGCCATGGGCACAATTATGGACTGCAAAGTATGCAAATAATCAACTGCAACAAGAACTAATAAGGATAACTACCACGCTCATAGGATCCCTAATTTGGAACGTGGCCAAGCAACACAAAGAGGTCATCCATCAGCATAGCTTTTGGGAGATAAGGGACGGGAGGACGACCCGTTTCTGGACGGATTCATCGCAACAGAGACCCAAAATTGTAGCACTCTTACCATGCACAAATCATAATGGAAACAACATTAACCAGGAGGACAATGTAGCACATTTCTGGACTCTTAGCACCATACAGGTATTCAGGCAATGGAAACTGTTGAGGCAAATAGCACAGCAAGAAACGAAAGCTCATAACATGGAGCTACACAAAGAGCTCACCAGCAGAAGAATCAGAGTTAATACAGGAAATGATGTTCTAAGATGGGGGTATACACCGAAAGTAACATACACCACCAAAGAAGCATACCAACTAATGTTCCAAACTCAGGAACCAACATATCCTGCTTGGAATCGTATATGGACTGTCGGGATCTGGCCCAAAGTCTCCACCTTCATCTGGTTGTTGTATCATCAAAGAATTCTCACATGGAACAACTTAATCAAAAGAGGATTTCAAGGACCATCCTCCTGTCCCAACTGTCAAAACAATGAAGAAACTATTCAGCACCTCATGGACTCCTACCACATGGCCAATCAACTCTGGGAAAAGCTCACTTTCAGATGCCAGAGACCCTGCAGACTTCTTGGGGATATAAAAGGCACCATTCGCAACTGGACTCCAGAGCCCTATAACAGCAAAGTTTTCAACAAGTTGTGGACAATATTGCCAGGTCTCCTTTTATGGACAATCTGGAAGGAAAGAAACAAGCGAATTTTCAAAAATCACAAAACTTACTTAGAAATCATATGGACTAACTTATGTCAAAACATCAAGGAAACTCTTGCGTTGCATCAATGGACAACTATGAACTTTCCTACCCAGCCTTAGGAATTAAGCATATGGACTAACTAGAACATCCAACTCCAACAAGCACAATTGAATTCCAATAGACCTAGCATTACAACCAGGTAGCTTTCACATTGGTTACGCCCCCCAAAAAGAGTCATTAAGTTAAATTTCAATGATGCCTCCAAGGGCAACCCGGGCAAAGTAGGATATGGGGGCATATTCAGAAATCATAAGGGCCAACCCCTACTATTGTATTTTGGCTCCATTGGATGGGATACGAACAATTCTGTAGAACTGGAAGGATTGTGGCAAGGTATGAAGCTAGCTTACCAACGTAATTTTTATCCCATCATTATAGAAGGGGACACTCAAATTCTAATAAATATGGCCACTCAAATCCAATAAGGAAGCACGGCTTCAAGAGTTGCCAAAAGCTGGAGATTAATGGCCAGGCTTGAAACAATAGAGAAAGGGATAAAAGATAGGAGAGCAATAACTTTTATTCACGTCAAAAGGGACAGTAACAAAGTCGTTGATCTCCTAGCAAACATTGGGGTGGAACAGGACCAAATCCTACATTAAAGTCTTCTCAACATTATAGATGACCACAATCAATTGCAAGTTTGCACTGACCTGGTGCACAATGAAGCTCAACCCCCAGATGCAGGTGTTAATTAAGGTTATTAAGATGATGAGACGGGGTGACGACAGGCAAGGTGCCCACATGGCCCTCTGCAACCATCCCAAGGTCACCATGAATGACATTCATGGCACCTCGCAGGTGGCATTTAATGCCTGCTCATGTCAAGGCAAGGCCATTACCTATGTAACCATGGAGCCAGAGAACATTCCTGTCATTTTGCCCTTGTTTCACTATGCATGCCCTCCGCAGGCGGGAGAGCCGATTGAACGCACCAGCACTGGGCGCAGATGCTGGATTGTGAACTGTATTGATTTGGGTAATGGCTTCCACCATTCCCATACAAACCTCTGCAATTCGGGTCACGACCTCCAGTCCTCAGTAACTTCCACACAAAGCTCTTCTGTCAATTCCTCTTCTGCTCCTCCTGATTCTTTACTTGTTCCCATTTCCACCATGGTCTGCCACCATATGCGCAGCCGATGTGGTGGCACACGAGGCGGCAGTTTGCGCTCCCCTACTTTGCATAGCCATAACTCTGCTTCCCCTGCCTCCTCTGCCGAAAATCCCCACCAGCACAGTCTTGCAGGTCAGTGTCCGAATACCAGAAGTGGCAGAGGCAGACCGACCTCTACAGCTCAAGACATGAAGCGGCGGCTGTTGGCACTGCAACCTTTCCTCTGCGTCCGCATCCTGTTCCTCACACAACGCAGTTTCGGTTCCGCAGCTCCTTGAACTGCCCGGTTATTGTCGCCACTGTCTCCATTTCCATTACAGAAGAGACCAAGCAGCATATTCCCATGACCATTTCCACGCAGGAGACGCACAGAGCTGGCCCAAGCAGGAACAGGGGCAACAATGACGAGCAGGAAGGTGATGGAGGTCGGAACAGAAGGCACGGTAAAGCCATTGCTAGCAGTTCACATGTTGAGATGGGCATTCAAAGTGACACGCAGGTCGTGGAGAGCCGTCTGGATGACACGTCGGGCCCACAGGTTGAGGCAGGAAGCATGGAGGAAGGCCATCAAGCGGTCAGACGTGGCAAGTCGGACAACCCGAATGACTGGGCGTGTCCAATTGTGGAGGAACCTGCTTCGGAAGACTTTACGACGCGTGTCACGTCTGCCAAGTGGCATTTCTTATAGGTCTTGGTTTAGTTTTGTCCAGTCTTTTGTGTCCTCAGGATAATCTGTTGGTCAGTTGGTCTAGTCAGGATAAACTGTTGTTTTTGGGGTGGGATTTGATGTTGGTTTTGATCGGTTAGTCTCGTCAGGATAAACTGTGGGTTAAATTTGGTTGTATTTTGGACATATTTTCTTTTGGACTGGTTTCTCCTTTGTTGGGGCAGTCTCAGACAACTTTCATGGCTGCGTGTTGATTGAGGCCAGGTTCCTTTATGGCCAAGAATCACTGTAACTACTTTTTTGTATCATATTAATAGATTAACCTTAGAAAAAAAATAGCTCAATTTTTGAAAGTTATCATAATGAAATGGAACGAAAGGGAAATTTTGCGAATGATGGAATATACCAAGCGAATGTCATCGAACCTCATAAAAACTTCTCAAAACCGAACCAAAAGCCCCAGGGCCCATCAATGACACAAACTTGCACCTGTGACCTGTGTATCACCAACTCTAAAGGTCCATCCTAACCATGCCATAAGGAACACCAAAATAGGAACATCACATAATGCTAAAGAAGGTAATTGTTGAAAGGGGTAACTAGGGCTTCCTCTTTTAGCCTCCTTGAAGGTCAATTTAGCCAATTATAAGCACCCATGACTCCATACTCCCAATGGTCTAGGCATTAATCAAGTCCCTTGGTGGTCACAAAAATTTAAACCATAAATTTTCCTTCTTTTTATCTTCTTAAAATTCGTCCCTTCAAGGATAAGGAGGCCATCTAGGGCTTGGTGTGAAATCTCTTGGAGGAGGAATTTCTTAATTTTGGTTGAATAGAACTCTTTCTTTGAGTCTCCTCTAAAGGACCTCAAATTTTGGTGGAACTCCCATGGAGGATTCTCCATAAATTTTGATGCCCTAGTTGTCACATCAAGAGGAAACCCTAGAAGCTAATCCTTCAACTTAGGGATTCTTTGAAGGTAAATTCTTTAGTACTTGGTGAAGTAATACATTGTTTTTTCTCTTAACTACCTTGATCTTGGATGCGCATATATCTCGTGATAACTCTCAACCCTAGGTCTTGTGTGGTCATTTAAAGAAGGGGTTTTTCATGGAAAGTCTTATCAGCCTCTCCCAAGGCTTGCACCTTTGTTAAATCTTTCCATTGAATGAGCTTCCTTTCCTCACTTCTAACCTATCAAGAAGATAATACGAAAAGTGAGCATTATTGAGACTTCTTCCATCAGTGAAAATCCAAGAAGAGCAGGGGACTTAATGTGGTGATAGTGGACCTCTATCCCATGTGTTGTTATGCCCTCTAGCCTTTGCCTTGCAAAGCATCCCTTTCACAAGGCCTGCTAGTTTGTGTAGCAACAGGCTTGTAGAGACAAATCGATGCCCCAACCAACTTTTGTGACCTTCAACAATTGACAACCAACCTAGGTAAAACCAAGGTTATGATCTTCAATGCTTCAAAGAAAAATCTTACAGACATGAATTTCTACTTCCCAGGGAAGAGATCAAGATCACCACATCATACATCTACCTAAGAGTACAATTCATAAGGCCTCATTTTAGCAAGCAATAGGCCCTCCAACCTCAACTTAGCAAAGGGTATGGTTCCCTAGCCCTTATCGAGAGACAATGCTTTTAGAGTCAATTTCAAGACATCTCATCCAAACTCTACCTTGTGGACACAATTATTAGACCCAGAGCCCTCTATGGCTTCGTGATCTAGGGGCCGAGCTTGGTACAAACAAATTGGGCCCAGAAGGAGAGAGTCCAAACCTTGCTTCTCGAGCACATCATCCGATGTAAATGTATAGTCGCGTAGCCCATTATTCAAGTTGAGCTTGGTGCCCACCCCTTCTGCCTCGATGTCATCTTTCACTTGGTTTCTTTCCTACACAGAGTCAAATCTTTCAAAGATTCAGTTGTCGGGAGGGACCAATACCCCTACCTTGCACTTTGTTCCTCGAAGGCCCTCCCTTCAGCTCACCCCTTAGGCTAGACATGAGGTTGGTTCTTACATGTTTCTCAACTTCTCCAAACACTTACCATCTCCCCAAAGAGCCTTTCACCCTTCAGAGTCTCCCTTGTTGCAGCAAACCATCTCATGTTTCCCAAACAAGTACGGAATCAATCCATCGGAGAAGATATATATAGATTGCACATTCAGGTCACTTGGACTTCCACCCCAATGAGCCTAGACCCGAAGATATCCTTCTACCTTGAGCATTTCCTAGAGTTATAGGATGGCATCACCATTTCCCCCCCATACACGTGCAAACATTGGATGTACTCACTCGGGATCCCTTTAGGTAAGCTTTGGGTTGGTTCTCATCAAATCTGAACGAAGACTGGCCACCATATACCAAGATCCTATATGATCCGCCAGGTGTGTCACCTTCAGGAGCCAGAGAAAGAGAAGCACCTCATTTTTAGGTGCCCCCTACATTACGAGATCAAACGTTGCTACCACTACCTCTATAGAAATGCAAGAGGATCCCTCTCTACCTTCTTTCGATATCCTAACCAGAGATGCCTAGCCCTCTTCATCAGGGAGATATTCAGACAGATCTCAGATCCTACATACCTCGCCTCACTTGAGGATGATTCAGACGATCAAATCATACTTTCAGGTTGATCAGAGAAACAAGCAATAGGATAAGTTCAAGTGTATTTCAAATAGTAGAACACTGAGAACACCAACTAATCCTCACAACTATTGTAGAGGTGTCGAACAACACATCATTTCATTCACACCAAGCGCATTAGAGGGATTGGTTCTAGATGGTTCTCGAGCAACCAAGCTTAGGTTGGTTTTCATCGAATTCAAATGGACATTGACCACCATATACCAAGATCTAATAAGATCTGCCAAGTGTGTCATCTTTAGGAGCTAGAGATAGAGCAATGCCTCATTTTTAGTTGCCCCCTATTCTAGGAGATAAAAGGGTGCTACCACTACCTCTATAGAGATTCAAGAAGATCCCCCTCTACCTTCTTTCGATATCTTGACTAGCGATGCCTAGCCCTCTTCATCAAGCAGATATTTAGACACGGATCTCAGATCCTACATACCCCACCTCACTCAAGGACAATTTGGACGATCACATCATACTTTCCCATTGATCTGGCTGCTCAGAGCAACAAGCTGAGTTCCAGAGTATTTCAAATAGTAGAACAGTGAGAAGGCCAACGAGTATCCTCGAGACTGTTGTGGAGGTGTCGAACAATACATCAATTCACTTACACCTAGAGCATCAGAGGGATTAGTTCTAGACGGTTCCCGAGTAGGGTGTGAGCAAGGAATTCCCCCCCACCCCCCCAACGATGGACTCGTCCCCAGCCCTAGCAAAGTAGCCAAAGACTTATCCAAAGCTTCTTTCCTTTTTCCTCGGATGCTAGGAGTATCCGTAGCTCCTACATCCCTCCCAGAATCGTGCAGCCAAACACCTTATTGGAACTAGACGACTCCAATAGCAAGTTAGCACCACTATCGCCCAACTTACTGTTACCTATCAAACTCGAGCATTCTTGACATCATAAACCTCCAGTCCTAGACTTGTTCACTAAGTCTTCTACATCATTGGGGACCTTTGATCTAGTGATATACATGTTCATGAGGTTGTCTTGTTGTTGTGTCCTTTACTTCATTTCATCTTAGATTTAGCTTTGGCATTTTCTAGGAGTCGTGTTTGCACTCCCACATTGTACTCGTACTGGATGTATCCTTCAATCCCACCGACCTACTTTCGTGGTCATTCATAGCACATTAATAAAATTATCTTATCTTAGCTTATAGGTGGAAATGCCAATGGCAAATACAAAACAGGGTAGATACTAGAACGGTAGATCAAGATGGACGGGGAGCATTATCAGTGGAGTGTTCCTCCCCTTCTATTTCCCTTTTCGAGTTGCTCTTGATTGAGCCATGGTTGTCGTGATATGAAGAAAAATAGACTATTGTAAGCAAAAACGAATTGTTGTAGAAAAGAAAAAAAAGAAATTTGGAAGGAAAATCCACTTACCTGCACTTGGAATCTCTTCTAAAACTAATCTCTCTCCTTTGCTTACAGTCCAAATGCTCCCACAACTCCAAAACAATGAATGAATGAGTGCAAAATCAGCCCAAAAATGAGCTATAAATTGTGCAAAGGGCTTTTTTCTGAGGACACATGTCATGAAATTGGGACACAAAATTGGCATGCACCAGAAACGAGTTGTTTTGTCGACCACATGTCATAGTGGTGTCATGTACGACATGAAGGAATCATGACATCGGGGGGGAGGGGAGGAGGGGGGCGGCGGGGGAAGAAGTCATGTTACTTAGGTTGTGATGTATGGGTAATCTAGTGGCAGTCAGACATAGGGTGGATAGTATTGCCCTATAAGTCGCATCACTGATAAGGACTAGAGGAGTAAAATTCAACTTGTAATCAACTTTCCAAGCATTTTGATAATCAGATTAGGAAAACAAATATAAACATGTCATGCATGAGAGAAGTAAATGAGGATATGAATAGTAGTTGAAAAAATCGTCAATTTTCAACTTTAGGCAAAATCATTATTCAACTGGCAAAACAAAAGATTGGAAAATTTGACCCATGACTAGCAATATTCATTGAGGAGTGAAAAAACCTTCATAAAGTGGTGATTTCCATTTTTTCTCAATTTATTTCTCTTTGTAACGATTGGGGATTGAGAGGGAATGAGTTTATTTTCATATGTCTACCTATTTGTTAAAATTCCACCCTCTAACTATTTTTTTTCAAGATTTAAGTAAGGGTTTTCAAAGTGCGTGTTGCTTGCCTCTTGTCGTCGCTCAAATTTCACTTTGCGACAATGCTCATTGCAAGGGCTGTCACTCTGATCCCTTCCCTCTTCTTTTAAATTGTCTCCAAAATGCAGGCTAAGGGGGGTAGTCCCTATCGATGGGATGATGAACAACTTGTTGGGAACCAATAAGTCAAGGAGACACAACTGAATGGCCTAGCAACTTGGTTGAAATTAAGAAGCAAGTGTGGTTATAAAGCATGATTCGATTAGATTCTTTGAGATTATAAAGTAGAAACCAGCGCCTTATGTTGAAGAATGTAACTAGTGTCGGTCGTCATAATTGTGCTTGACTCATGATGTAATATATATTTGTCAAAAGAAATTATTATTATTATTAAATTGACTTATTAAAGCATGGGTTTCATGCTTGGATCAATACGTCAAACCACCCATTGAGTGCTCTAGGATTTTTTGTTGAGTCAAAGTCAAAGTCATTTTGTAAAAGACCCTTCTTGGGCTCCTTAAGGTCAAGAAAGAAAATTATTTTACTATCCTATTCCTCCCCCATCAAGTCAACCTCTTTAACAGTCTACAAGTCGGCCTAGCCTTATATGAAGTCAACCCCTTTCAAATTGCGCATGTCAGCTTATTAGTGGAGGCTACTATTTATAGCAAGTAAACTCGTCCAGTTTGAAGTGTGTCTCAAGGTGTTCAAATCTGCAATTTCCATAGAGAAAGAAGTCGAAGTCTGTAAAAAGATAAGTTTCCATCTACAATTTGTATAAGAACATAAGATTATGCAAGCACATAAGAGGGAGGTCTGTCAAGATATAACATCATTGCAGGGACAGAAAATGTTAGTCACGGGCCAAGAATAGTTGCAGAAAGGTAATCACAATAGGCCTAGAGTTGCAGGAGCTGAATAGGCTAAAATTGCAGAAGTAAAGAAGAAGATCGAAGCTTTGGATGGCATGATATAACTTGTATTCAAGGGAGGCTAACCTGATAGGTGGAGTAATGTGTAGGTTCTGGTCTGTTGCACACCTTTGTCAAAGTTCCAAGGAAACAGATATGCCAAAAAAAATTCAAAGGGTCAGACCATCAGCCATCAGTTTATTGAGTCATTGTAAACCCATTCTGCAAATTTATAATGTAAATGATGCTAGTAAGACCGTTTTTGTATGTAACAACTTATGTATGCCTATTACTTTGGCGAAAATTTCATCCTAGGAGGTTTTTCATCTCATTGACTCATCTATGTTTCTAAACACGGATAGTTAGCAGAGTTTTTCTCTCCAACCTCACCCTAAAGCTAGGGTGGAATTCTTTGTCAAAGTCTTAGACGAGTCCTAGTGCTTTAGTCGAATCTTATGTAAAAGTGATTTGAGAATAATTTAAACTAATTGGCTAAATTATTTTATTACAAATCACTTGGTTTGCTAAATCATATTGTGTCGCAGAATTAGGTATGTAATTTGAGGGTCTATACAGAATGGGTGTTCCCCCTTTAAGGGTTGAATTGTAAAAATATTATGCAAAAAATATTTTAGTGCATGGTCCCTCATACTTAGACACCATGGCTAAAATATTAGAGAGTAGAAAAAATTATTAATCCCCTCATGTGTCAATTAAATTTTTTGACAAAAAACAAATTAAAATCCTAAGCCATAAATTTAATTTATTAGAGTCAAAATTAAATATCTAGAGAAATTAAATTATCCAAGTGGAAAAATTCGTGGGTCTCAAAGGAATTAATTTTTGGAGGTCTTCCACTAAAGGAATATTGGAAGTTTCAAGAAAAATTGGAGCCTTGAACCTTGGTAGTTAAGTCAAAATCAATTTTTTGAGGAAATTAGCTCAAAATAATTAATTTTTAGCTAATAGAAGAAGAGTTAAATAAGAAAGTCGAAAATTTCTCAAAAATAATTATTTTAACGGCAAAGATTAAAAGATCATCAAGGATTTATCAATGACTGAGATTAATTTGACGAGGACCAAGCCAACTAGCTGCTATTTTTCCACTTGGAGGATTTATCTATATATAAAGAGACATTTGTATGTCAAAGCCATCAGATGTTTGGCTAAGGAAATTTTGCAGAAAAACTGATATAACACTATTGTCCCACTAGGAACATTATTTGAATCATAATAAAGACTTTGGGTTGTAGTTCATGGTGGTTATTGTCTGCTGATTTGTGGTATGCGTTGGGTACGGGCATTCCTATATTGTGTTTAAATATTTTTAAAGTTTGTTTTTCATTAGATGGGGAAGATCATTCTATTGGTGGATTTTGGGTTTATCTTAGGTGATCTGATTCGCCATATGTCTAGCAAGCTTTCTTGAAGAAAATATATAGTGTTTGCAGGTTCCACAATCCTTGGGCTCCAAGTTCACAAACTGTGGATGTAGGCTGACCTTGTTTGAACTCTGAATATTTGTATGGTTTATTTACTTTTGCTAATAACAAGCTTTCCTGAAGAAAATATATAGTGTTTGCAGGTTCCCCAGTCTTTGGGCACCAAGTTCACAAACTGTGGACGTAGGCTGACCTTGTTTGGACTCTGAATATTTATATGGTTTATTTAATTTCGCTAAGGCTATAGCTTGCATCTATTCTTAAGAAATACACTTAGCCATTTATCTAAAAAATTCTAAAAAAAATATTTCAAAAGCCTTGTCTATTTGTACATTTGTAAATAATTTTGTATAATATAATTTGTAAATTATTTTTGTAATTGGAGTTTTGCAGTTTTGAAATTTTTTGTACAAACTGGGGTTTTGGGTATTTGTAAATTTATTTTTGCAGATGTGATCAAGCAAGAAGAGTTGGAATAGAGCTAGATCTAGGCCTTTGAGGGTAAGATCTAGTCTTCAAATCTTTTGCAGGGCCAACCATTTTAGAATTTACAACAAATGGAATATCTAAAGCGAATAAAAAAATTTCAAAACTGGAGTTTCAAGTTTTGGGGCTTCTAAGTTCAGATCTAGCCTCTCTAAGGCCAGTGTCCTCCTCTCCTTGCCCAATGTCAGCCTCTTAGGCCCAGCGTCAACCATTTTCGGCCTCTTTAGGGCTAATCGTAAGCCCTAAGGGCCTCTGTCGCCCTCCTCTCCCTCTGCGTCTAGGGTTTTAGGGCCTTTTAGGCCTGGCTGTGAAGCCTAGAGGCCTTGGGCTCCCATCCTCAACCCTCCTTCCCTCTCCTTCCTCCTCCACTCTCTCTTCTTCCCCCTAGGCCTCGCCCATTTCCCCTTTATGGCTCCTCTTGGCCCCTCCTCTTGCCTTCGGTGTCCAATTTTCCTAAGGCCGCAACCTTTTCAGGCTTGCGACAGCGTCTTTGAGGCCTTCCCTAGGGTGACGTAGACCTTAGGGCTTCAAAAACTGTAGGTTGCAGCCCCTAGTGGGCCTTTCGGTCCCTCCTAAGCCCAACAACAACCTTTTTGGGCTTCTCGTGAGGCTTATTAGGGATTTGACCTTAGTCGCAAACCTATTTAGGCCTTTTCCCTTCATTTTGACCTCTTCCTTGCCCTCTCTTCCATCTCTGTGGTGAATTTGATTTTTTTGGACTGAATCTTGGTGTGTTTTGCAGGAAGAAATTGGGTCAAAACTTGTGATTCTAGGTGGCATCTCCATTGGAAAATTTTTGGGCAACTTGGGCAAGTGATCTGCAAGGCCTTAGGTCTAGGGTTTACTCTCTAAACCCTCATTTTCTCAATTTTTTGCTATAGTTGTGATAAATTATTCATAACAGTAAATTAAAAGCCCTAAAATCACATCTAAGTGGTTTAAACATCCTAAAAAATTCATAATAATTTTTTCTTACATTTTTGGCCACTTGGGCATTGTATATCTAGCCTAGATCCACTTGTTAGCTGAGTAATCAGATCTGATATTTTCTTAATAAAACATCTTAAAGGGCTTAAGAATTTAAATTTTCAGTTTGGAAAACTTGCTCTAGCATTTGGTAATTTTTAGCACGTCATTGCACCAATAGCTCACTGTTTGTTTACTTTTCTTACTGTTGTAATAAACATTTCAGATCTGATATAATAGTAAGTGACTCATCATAAGAAGGATAATCAACTTGTGTTTGTCACTTGGAAAGTTATTGGGCATCTCATTACTCATTTCTAGTTCATGTATGTTTATTGTTGCCTAGATTTAGAGTGATTTGTTCACTATTGTCCTAAGGTTTATAAGTGTTAATAATTCTGAAGTGCTACTGTAGATATTGGTTAATTGGAAGCTAACATTTGTTTCTCTTGTCTTAGCTATAAGAATCGTCAAAGATTGCACTTAAATCATTCACTTCTAAAGCTTTGAATCTCTAATCTCATTGATGATCTAAGTTATTTGACCATTAAGATCTAATTGACATTGTGGTTGAAACATTTGCTCTAATTTAAATTCATAAAATTGTGCTCTTTCATAATTTTAAGAAGCTTTGGTAACTTTATGAATATTTTGAGTAATTGACATCTTGTGGTTTTGACATTGGCACTAAGTTAATTGGTACTTTCTTAGTTGTAAGATTGCATTTGATTTATAAGTACTCTTGTCTTTAAAGAATCATCATAACTTAAGTACTTAAACTTTAAGCAATCTTAACTAAGAATTTCACTCATCACCTCTGCATAAGCATTCTAGGGCTTAACTTGCACTAATAACTTACCTCCAAGCATAAGCTTCGTTGATAGACTCCTAGGAAAATCCTTTCTCATCTAGCTTGAGGGATTCAACACTTTTTAGTGGTTAACACAATGACCTTGCAGTCGTCAGAGCCACAATCTCAACAGCGCCGAAGGCACTGAGTGGTTGGAACACAGGAGGAGGTATCGTTAATCAAACCTCTACTTGCTTCTCGTTGGCTTCCATCCCACAACCTACTCAAAAGATTGGTCACAAAACAGTTAAAAAGGAGGTTCCATTTAGACTAGACATATAATTTAAAATTAACCAAGATCCTTGCATTACACCTAGTTTCTAGGACTTGCATCTCATATAGGTTAGTTGATCATTTAAGCAGTAGTTGTCCATCTGGTTACTTGCTCTTGATTTGTAATAAGAAAGAATTTTGACTCCGTAAGGCACTGGTCTCATTCCTAAATTTAATTGAATCCTTAAGTCTTGCTAAATTAAACCAAATAGCTAGGCCACTCAGGTGTGTCTCCTGGATAAGTTGGTTCCTAACTTGTCTTTCATTTTCTCATCTTCGTAGGGTCTACCCCCCATAGCCTATTGTTGGGAGACTCCTAGAACAGAGTGGGTAGGGATTAGAGTGACAGCCCCTGCCCTGAGTCGTTGTCGCAATGCCCGTACAACCTGAGCAACAACATTTTTTGGTACCATTGTCAGGGACCAATTTATTGGGCCTTGGTATTGACGACACTCTCATCAACCTCATAATCTTGTAATCTCTTTCGCCATTCATTAGCTCGTCAAGCGGCATAGCATTTTTTGGCACTTTCCTTTCATCATTCTTCATCTTTTCACCACCTTATCTTTCTTCCTTACACTAATCCTCTCATCTTGTTCATCCACACCTTTAGCACCTGGACATTTAGGTTGGTTTCCTGTTTGGGTGGCGACTTCACTTGTTCAACCATTCACAAGAGCTTACTCTAAAAGGAATCCAGGTAGTTTGGTTAACCCCGCTCCCGATCCTGGAATGGTTCTAAGAGCCCGGTTAAACAAATTACATTCTAGAGGGAAATTGTATTTTCTCGGACAGGAAGCTCTCCTTGATCTCCATTTGCTTTTCATTAATCCCGTAAATCAAGACATCATGGGTGATTTTTACAAGCCTTGCAACTTCACCAATATCGAAGGATATCCTCATGATTTTCCAAATGAGTCTACTATGAGCAAGTTGCCAATCTTTGAGGAAATAATGCCATCAACGTTAGGCTCATATAAAACAGTTCAACTCCTTCATCGAAAGATATGCTCATTCCACTGCCTACAACCATGAAAATGTCAGGACGAAATTAATTGTTTTGTCATTGGAAGATAATGCACTTGATTGGTTTCATGATAAAGCAGACAATGCATTTGACTTCTTAAGAACCCTCACTGATGCGTTTAAAGATAAGTATGGGGATAAGAGGGAAGGAAAGTACTTGGTTAAAGAATTGAATACTATAAAGAAAAGAGAAAATGAAACGATGGAAGAATTCAACCAAGGATTTAATGGTCTTCTAAAAGATATGACTCAAGATTATAGGCCTCCTAACAAGACAATTTTGGAGTAATATCTCGGAGCTTTTAACAGTGGCACTCAATATGAGATTAGGCGTGCCAAGCCCGTTACCTTAGTCACTACCCGAAATACAGTTGAAGAGCTGGAAAATGATTGAAAAGCTTCGGGTAAGTCAGAGGTCCCAAGTTTTGATAGAGGTCCTGTTAAATCTAAAGCAAAGGAAATAAAAGAAGAAGAGCCAGATTCAATTAAAGAATTAACTCAAGTAATCAGAGAAATGAAAATCAAGCATGCTAGACAAAGGAGTGATATACAGGCTAGAATGATTCAAATGCAAAAGATGCAGCCTAGAAGTAATAATCTGTGGCCAAAAGGAAATCCTCCTACTAAGAAAAGGCCCCCTAATCCTCAAATAAATATGTTTGGAAGGGAGTTCCATTTGCCTTTAGAGGATTGGATAGAAGTTATCAAAAATAGTCGTAGTGTTGAAACTCTTAATTTGAGCAATGTCAAAAGTGAGAATGAGGATTGGCTTGAAGAACAATCTACACAAGAATAGACGTGCCTATTAAGGAAATGATCAAGAGTTTGGCTCAGGGTAGTGGAGTCAGATAAACTATCAAGCCCCATCAAGAAAATTCGTATAAAATAGAATGTCAAGCTCCCCTCTTGTGTTCACCATGTAATAATCTTGATAAATTTGAAAAGGTCCCAAAAAGGTGTTGAGAATTAGGTAGGGCAGAGATTAATTCAAATTCTCTTACATGATAATTGCTTGTGTTATGTCATTACTAATTATCTTTGTTCATCATTATTACAGTGTTCAATACATCAAACAACTATCAAAACAATAACATCAGTGACACAATAGTTAGGCTCCAAGCCAAAGCTGAAGCCCCTCCTCTTGAGGGGAAAACCCGCAAAATATCTTCTTATAGATGCTTCAATTGATGAACACCAAGACCCTTGAGAAAGACACTTGACACAAGTTCACCTTCAAGAAACTTGTCACTATCTCTTGCACTCCTTAGCATTCATACTTCAGTACTTCTTCTTTGCACTGTAAGGCACTGTCACCTAGAGAGTCTCAATCTCTATCTCTCAGTCCTTAACACAGTGCTTGACACAATCCTTCTGGGCATTCACTGATCTCTTTCTTTCATTCACAAGAGTCTCCTAACTTTGGTCTCCTTTCAGCATTGTTCCGCACTTGATATATCCCTTAATTGAATTACTACTGTCCTAGGACAATCTTCGGTCCTTCATTAATATTGCAGAGATGAGACAAACTTAGTCCAAAACCTTTTGAGACACTTACGCACTGTTGAAGCCTTCATCCTCACTGTATTACCCTTATCACTTCGCCCTGAGATCCACACTGCTGTAGATCAAATGTGATTGAATTCTTGGTGATACGATGAGGTCAAGTCACTCTTTATATAGTGAATTATCCTTGCTATCTAGGACGACATGAGATCTTGGAGGTAAGCTGACTTCTTCACAAGGAGAATATTACCTTTCTTTTAGCCAACCACAAGAGGGATAGTGACAATGTCTTGGAGTCCAACTTTTACATAAATGACATGTCTTTCACATGTGTAACATCACTTCATATACATGACTTTCTTAATTATTTTTATGACAAGATGAAAAACTCCTGAAGACATCAAGAAGAAGTCTTTGACCTATAATAAAACTCCTTGCTCATGAAACCCATGAGACAAGCATTACAAAAATATATTTTATTATTTTTGCCTTGTTCGTTACATAAATCCATAATTACAAGTCATTATGAAGACCGAACCTAGTTACACTTTCTTTAACAAATGGGGCTCTCCACCCAATGATACTTTGAGAGACCCTGTTGTAATGCAATCTAGCATGGGGAATTATGTTGTCTTTTCTGATCCCATGGTCTTGCCTGATAGTGAAGAATAATATAAGGAGCAGATATGGCACATGAGTTTTGATGGTGCTCGCTCCAAATTAGGAAGAGGGGTTGGGATTGCTTTGATTTCACCTTTAGGGCATATTTTTAAGTTTGCTTTCCGGTTAGAGTTCGAGGCAACTAACAATGTGGCTTGGTATGAAACCAAGCCACATGTCAGAGAGAAATCTAACAATCCCTCTCCTTGAAATCTAAAATGGTTGCAACTTTAGGACAACAGTAAAATGGTTGCATTTCAATGATACTCTTATGATGCAACGTGATCTAGCAAATACCAAAACAGTCCTGAGATTCTTACTTCCTTTTGGTTTAAAATTTGTATTCCTGAATTAGAGAATCAAAAGCGAGAAATACTTATGCAACCGAAATATTTCAGAGCTCTGTAATGCTCAAGAACATGCAATGAGCCCAGAACAACAAGCCAATTGAATTGTTAATTTGCCAAGCTGGTTTCAGATTGCCCTTATGTTTAAATTTCCACTGCTATGAAATATTTGTATGCTACAAATGTAAATCAGTGAGAGTTTTCAGAGGCAAACCAGAGAGCCTTTTGGGCTTGGAGACTCTTGTCACACTTATCAACGAAATTCTCCCAAAATGATTCCACCTGCAACACAAGTCATTCCAAATTTTCTGCATATAATGATAATTTAAACTCAAAAATTTTAAGTTATACCACAATGACTGAATGATGACTGGGAAAGGAAATATTGAGCAAAGGAGGGACTACTGAGCAGTTTTGAGGCCTGCCCAGGTTTGCGTTTAAAGTTGGAAAATCCCTTAAGGGGTGATGGCACACTGATAGAGGGTAATGGAGGTAGAGAAGATTCGAAAGGAAGTTGCGGAAAACTAAACAGAGGCAGTGTTGAACGAATGAGAGGCAGCATTGAGGAATGAAGATGCCAGGAGGAGCTTAAGGCTCACGGTAGGCAGGGATAAGGCCTTTAGGGCCTACGCTGAGGAAAGGAGAGACCCTTAAGGGCTCCGCAGAGAGAGATAAGGCCAGCGAGAGGGTCTGTGGCTCAAATAGGGTCTGCAGCTTGGCCAGATCAGGCCAAAAGGCTGGACGGCAAGGGAAAAAGGCAGGGAAGATGGCAAGGGAAGGCTTGGAAAGGCCCTTTACACCTGCGGCCCAACCTAAGGAAGCAAATACGGGTTTTGTTAGGCAAAGGAAGGGAAATGACCTAGGTCAAGGGCTCTCTACGCCTGAAAATTCAAAAAAAAATCACAAAAACCCTTGCCAAAATTTAAAATTTGCTTCAGATAGAATTTTATTTTCAAATGGTCAAAAACCCTCTTGAATCTTGATATCCTTTTCCAGATCTTGAGCTTTAAACTTGGGGGTACATATAGAGGGTGGATCTTGCCTTCCTAGGCTTAGATCCACCACTAGAAACCCTCTAAAAGTTTCCCAAGGGCTAGAACCCTTGAAACCCTTAGCAATTCTTCAGATCTAGCTATGTAATCATCCTACAAAATTAAAAAATTGAAACCCTGGATCCCCAATATATACAAAATTTAAAAATAGAACCCAAAACCCCAAAAACCCCAACTGCAAACAAGAGTTAGAAGCTACAATGATTTACAAAATTATCAGATCTAATAGATTTATACAAAATATTTACACAAAAACACAGATCTACTGGATCTGAGGAGTATAAGTACAACTCTTCTCCGAGATCAGTAGAAACAAACTCTTATTAGCCAGATCTACTGAATAAGCACAATATGATTGGAAATAAATGAGTAAATAAGAATTTTTAATTTTGAGTCATGATCAAGATCTTTGTAAAACAAACAATCGTTAGATAGATCTCAAAATTTAACACGATTGGCTCTTAAGTCTTTGGACTTGGGAGTTGGTTGGTCCAACCGAAGACTTCCCCTCATGCCCAAGATCTAAATCTTGATTAGATCTATGCACACTTAAAATAAAACTTTTAGCTTCAAAAGGGGCCAGATCCACATTAAAACCCTCAAGATCTAGAGATACCTGCTAGATCAGTCAAGTTAGAACATTTTTCTAAAACCAAATACCTAATATAAGATACTTGTGAAAATAGATAATCCAACTGATGGCTAATGAAACGAAAAACTTATAAAATTCAATTCAATAGAGCATTTAGGCACATGATTCATAAAAATATTACTAGTAAACTAAAGAGGAACACCACCATGAATAAACCCCAAAGTATTCTTTATTAATTTCAGAAAAATATTACAATAACACACCTTGACTCAAATATTTCTCAAAAAAAAAATTGTAACTTGAGAAGCAAATGACTCCTAATTTATAGATAAATTCTCCAAACCACTAGTTGGCTCAATTCCCGTCAAAATAATCTCGACCATCGATAAATATTTGATCATCTTTTAATCTCCACCATCGGAATTTTTTATTTCTAAGGAATTTCGAACTTCTCATAAAAAACATTTTTTTATCAGCTCAAAATTAATTTTTTCGAGCTAATTTCCTCAAAAATATGACTTTGACGTAACCACCAAGGCCCAAGGGTCCAATGTTTCTTGAAATTTCTAATATTCCCTTGGTGGGGGACCTCAAAAAATTAATTTCTTTGATACCCACGAATTTGTCCTCTTCAAGAATTTAATCTATCTAGGATTTTAATTTTAACTCTAATTAATTAAATTTTTGGCTTAAGATTTTAATTTATTTTGCCAGAAAATTTAATTAATTGACACTTGAGGGGATTAATAATTTTTCCACCCTCTAATATTTTAGCCATGGTATCTAAGTATGAGGCACCATGCACTAAGATATTTTTTACATACGATAATTAAATTTCAACCTTCAAAGGGGGAACACCCGTTCATTATAGACCCTCAATTTATTACCTAATTCTGCGACTCAATATGATCTAGTAGACCAAGTGATTTGTAATAAAATAATTTAGCCAATTAGCTTAAATTATTCCCAAATCACTTTACAAAAGACTCGACTAAAACACTAGGACTCACCTAAGACCTTGACGATAAATTCCACCCTAACTTTGGGGTGAGGCTGGAGGGAAAAACTTTGTCGATCATCCATGTTTAAAAACACAAATGAATCAGTGAGACGAAAAACCTCCTAAAATGAAATTCGTCACCAAAATAATAGGCTTACCTAGGTTGTTACATACATATATGGTCTTACTAGAATCATTTACATTAAAATTATGCAGAATGGGTTTACAACTCTGACAAATTGGCAATTGATGATGATGAGTCCAGGATGATCTGAATATTCAAACATGATGGAATCCCTTTGCAAAAAAGTGTACTACTATTGGATAGTTGACACGGAGTGGTCAACATCTGGCTCTACTTGGGGACACGTTGTTTCACTGAAGGAATGTGAGAATCCAGAATCTGCACCCAAACAACACACAAGTTCATATAAGTAGCGTCCATCCAAATATAGTCCAATAGTCATCATATAACATTAAGTACATGAAACAAAAGCTCTATAACTAGTAGCATTTAATCTATGAAACAAAATGTTGAAATGAAAACTATTTTAACAAAATAAATAACAAGTAGGGTTAGAATACAATAGAGAGGATGCCCTATGGCATTAGGTGTCTTCAACATAATGCACACTGGGCATCTGACGACTCTCCGACAAGTCTGTGGGTTGTTTCTCAGATGTGCCATGTTGAATTCTGAAAATGCTAGGACTTTGGCTCATCTGAATATCAAGTTGCTCTCAGTTATCAGACACATCAAACCTCTTCCTTCTCCTTTTTTGCTTTTTGTTTTTCTTATCGGTGGGTTATGATGTCAATAATAAGACCAACCTAGATTTATTTCTTGATCATGAGATTGCTCAGATGAAAAATATGAGGTATGCCCAATTTTATCTTTGATATATTCTGTTAATGGAGATGTAAAGGCATGATCCTTCCAATTTTCCTTTTCAACAAGAGCACTTCCAACTGACTTGTCTTGAATGGGGCAACTGACCTTCTCATAATGAAATGAGAACTGCTTTGGCGGACTAGGAGGCTTGTGATTTGTCGCAGGCTCCTTGTTTCTTTCATCCTCTGATCCATGCTGAAAATCATGTACCTTTTCCATTACTTGCAACTTATTCTGAAGAGTGATCTTCTCAATTCTTATGGCATCCATCTGCTTAGAGTGTTCAACCTTCATGACATTGATTTCTTTGGCATGGCTTTCCTCCATGGTCAACAACTTATTCTGAAGACATATCTGACCAACTTCTATATATTTTATTACTTTGTTATTATCTGCTTTCATGACAATCAAATGATTCTGCATATTGGACCTCATAGCCTCTATCTCTTGAGCATACTTTCCCTTTATGGTGGCTATCTGATCGGACTGATTAATTTTCATGATCTTTACCACCTCATTATGTTTTTCTTCTATAGCTGACAACCAGCTCTGAAAATTGATTTCCATGTCCTTTATTACTTTATCATAATTCACATGAATCGAACTTAATTCTTCTTTATGACTTGCTTCCATAATGATCAAATGATTTTGCATGGCGGTCACTTGATCGAAGTGATTGACCTTCATGATTTCTAGCTCCTCATCACGTTTTTCTAATTTGGTGTGCGAGGTTCTCATATCCTTGGCATGATCTACTATCAATTTTTCTTGATTAAGTTACATGTTTTTTATCAACTGTGTTTCACTGACTTGCATGTCTTTAACCATTTGCTTTAATTCATCGATAAGATGCTTATCATTTTCCCTTTCATTGTCGACACCAATTTGACAACTTGTCCCCGCTTTTCCATTGTCGCAGATTCGTCTTGCAATGACACAAGTGGATTCATCATGTAAATGGTCACAAGTTTTGCAATAAGGCACACTTCGATGTGGTGCATTTTCTTGGAATCTTTCTTTGATAATTGGGTCCTTTACAAGATCACTTCATCTTTCTTAGGGGCACAAGGCAAGCCCTTTTGATCTTCACATCTATCTTTAAAAGCATTGATGATGTCTGGTAAAGAATCAAAACAATCATCAAGAAAATTGCAAAACCAATCTCTAGCATCACCTTCCAATGAAAGTACAAAAAGCTGCATCTTGACATCTTCAAGATTATATCATGCAGAGCCACAAAATATTTTCATACAACGATCAAACGTTAAGAGATAAGTTCTAGCAATGAGTGCATTATTACCCATGAAAGAAGGTAATTTGTTAATGGCATTTTCTGGAATATCATGAGAATGTTAGTAAAACGACACGGGGCGAACAAGTCATTCATGATGACCTGCTTAAAGGGAAAAAGGAGGGGCCAAATGGATGTTAGAGAGAGAGAGCCTTGCTCAAGAAATCAAGAGATCCACAAATAGCGAGTTTCCAACAGAAATTCTTGTAAGAAGGGAAAGAAGTGGACCCGCCACTTGAACATGAATCTAGCTCTAAGATCGATAAGGCAAAAACCGAAGGTTAGTCAAGGAGAAGCAAATGGATATTAGGGAGGGCTTCTTGTTTGAGAAAAAATAAATAAGTGGAGTTTCCACCCACACAAGAAACCAACCAAAATGTCCATGTACTCATGGTGCGGATTGAAAAGATGAAACGATTAGTGAGAGGAAAAGAGATAAGGTGATGAAATGATGAAGAGATATAAGGAATGATGAGAATATGATTAAGATGGATGTGGCAAAGCCAACATCCAATAAATTGGTCACCAGTAACGGCACCAAAAAATGTGGCGTTGGCGAGATAAATGAAAAGATGAGAAATAAGAAGATGAAGATGATTAAGACGAATGTTGCAAGTCCAAGGCCCAATAAATTGGTCCCCGGCAATGGCACCAAAAAATGTTGTGCTTCTTGACAGGCTAATGAATGGTAGAAAAGATTAGATGATTAGAAAAATGTTGCGAGGACCAAGGACAGAAAGACTCTATCCCCAGCAACAGTGCCAAAAAATGTTGTTACTCAATTGTATAAGTGTTACGGCAACGACTCAGGTTGAGGGTTGTCACCTTGATCCCCAACCTATCCGTTCTAGCTGTCTCCCAACAACAAGCTATGGGGGGTTGTGACCCTATGGAAATGAAATGATGGAGGACAAATTAGAAACCAACTAGTCTGGGAGACACAGTTGAGTGGCCTAGTACTTGGTTAAATCTAGCAAGAGATTAAGGATTGGATTGAATTTATATATTTGAAACCAGTGCCTTATCGAATCAACACTCTTGCTTTATAAAATCGAGATCAAGTATTAGACGGACAACTGCTGCTTTAATGCGTTACTATCCTATATGAACTGCAATTCCTAAGACCAATATGAAATGCAAAGATATCGGTTAATTTTAATTAAATGCCTAGTCTAAGCGTATCCCTTGATGTTTATCTATATTGAGTCCAAACTTTGTAGTAAGTGGCAGACAAAAGTCAAGGTGAAGCACACAAAGGTGTGATTAATGATCTCTCTCCTTGAAATCTAACATACCCAGTGCTTTCCGCGATGCAGAGACTATGGCTATGACGACTGCAAGGTCACCGTTTTAAATACTAGAAAGGCTAGACTTCTCAAGCAAAGATGAAAAGGTGTTCCTATCTCTCTATCAACTAAGCTTATGCTTGGAGCCTAGTTGTGAGGAGCGCCCCCTCCCGCCCCCCCCCCCCCTTCGCCCCGCCCCAAGAACCCACTCCAGATTTGTGCTCTGCTCGGGAGAGACCTCGAGAGAGTGCTCTGAAAATTGCTCCCTTAAAAAAATTACTTTCTAATTTTTCGAGAGCGATTTAGGGAGCGTTCACTCCTTAAATGCTCCCTTTCGGTTCAGGAGCGAAATTTTAAAAGAGGGAGCAGTAAGGGAGAGATCGCTCTCGATCGCTCCCTGTTTTAAAATTTTGCTCCCATTGACAGACGAAAAGGGTCGCGCAGTGCATAGGGAGGGTCAATTGGTGGATAGAGAGGGAAGGGTGGTGAATAGGGAGGAAAGAGAGGGAAGGAGAGGGATGAAAAGGCTAAAAGGCCCTCTCCCTATTAGAGAATCTAGGGCAAAGTAGTGTTGTGATGATTCTCTGTGACTTGATAACAATTTGTGAAGTCTTTTTACTTTTCTTGTTAGCTTATTCTTCTTCTTCTTAATATTACTGCATATGTGTGTGCTTCATCAACAAAATAACCTGAACACAAAATTTGGCTCTCTGCCAGGGAAAAACCCTTTCCACTCTTGAGAGGAAAACCCTTAGTAAGTTTTCTCTTATTGAAGCTTCTTATTTGAACAACTACCAAACCCTAGACCCTTGACTAGGATATCCTCTAAGAATAAGTCAAATCCTTCCTCTTTCTGCACTATCACTTCCCGCACATCCGGCACTTTGTCTTCCAGTACTTTGTCTTCTAGGTTAGGAAACCCTAGAATATTAGGGCTTCTTTACTTCATTATAGATAGAGGCTTCTTTGCTTTCCTTTGGATACCTTGTAGGCCTAGGTATACATCTGAATGAGGCTATTCATGTTGCTGCCTTAAACTATTGTCAAACCCTTCCTGTACCTCACACGTGTGACTGTTTCTAGTCCTAGAAATAGTCCTATCTTCTTCGATCTTGGTCCTTCCTCCGTATATGAGGGCTTCTTCTTCGCTTGTAGAGAGAGGCCTAGTAGACCTTGTTTACACCCAAAACAGTGAGATATGTTGACTTATTCTTTTCAATCGTTATAGCTACAATCAAGCCTTCTTTGACCTCGCACGTGTGATTGATACTGCTTCAATAATGGCTTCCTTCACTTCGCTATTTTGCCTCCTTATCTTCCATGTCCTTGTTACCTTTTTCTGCCCTTATCTTCGTCCTTTTTACCCTTCTAGTGTATGCAGATTTCAGAGATAGATTGACGTCCTTTTGAGGAGTGAACAGCCTCTATAAATGGACGTATGTCCCTCCCTTTCCAGCCGACATGACTGTCATTTAGGCCGACTTGCAGTTTGTACTGTAATTTGACTTTTATTCATCATTTTGCTGCTTGTAGACTTCGTTGGTGCTAGGAGAGGATTTGACCATGCTTGGAGGTGTTCCCTTGACCTTGTATGATGTCATACATGATGTAGCATGCCCTCAAAGGATCTTATCATAATTACATTTTGACTTTGACTCTCTAGAAGCACTTCAAAATGTGTTTGTCCTATTTTCAATGAGCAAGAAACTCATTGACAAATAATATCAAAATAAATTTTCTTTTCTTGAATAAGTAGAAATATCAAAATTACATTTATGAAGACCGATCCTAGTTACATTTTCTCCAACACTCTCTCTTAACTAGGGAGGTATTCATACAATATTACAAGGTGTTTGAAAATTTTCAATCTTGAAGAATTCACATAAGAGAGACCACATTAGCAATCCATCTGTTATAGCATCATATTCATCAGCATTGTCATAGTGCAAGGCCTTGACTAACAGCTCCATCTCTTTACGAGACCATGAGACACAATGCTAGCGAGACCAATGATTTATAAACACCTTCATCATTGTCTCTCAAGGTACATACCCACCCGGGTCTTCACGATATGACCTTCTAGGACTATTCATATCTTGGGTTCCCAGCACTCAAAGAATATCGGTCCTCTTGCCTACTCTTTTCTTGGATGCCCTACACATCCTCAAAGAGTATATGATGCCAGATGATTACCTAATCCTCCCATTCTTTCTTCCCAAGTGAAGACAAGAATGTTATGTCTATCTTGTATCTACATTTCCATCCATGGCCTTCATCTAGACTTACAACTATTAGTCCTGGTCTTGTGCATGACCCATGAAATGGAAAACACAATTGTCACTCGTTTGTAATTAGGGGTGATCCAAAACTCCCTCTTGATCAGGGACTTGTCAGAGCTCCCTCTTAACTGGGGACTCTTTCCTTCATCAGCAGTTTCTTCTTCGTGGGTCCTTCAACTGCTTGATCTCCTTCCTTTCTTGATGTCATGAAGTCTTCGATCGAACTTCTTCTCGGTAGGGCACCATCCATCAATCACTTTCCTTCTTGGTTTGTCATGTCATTGCTTAGTGGAAAGTGACTATCAAGTTCTTCTTGTCATCTTGGCTACTCCTTTGTCATCTTGTTCATGCTTCAGAATGATTTCCTCATGGATTCTCCATCGTACTTGCTAGGTTATATCCTTTGACCTAGTAGCCCATCATGACTTCATCTTGATATTGCTTCAACATTGCTTTTCCTTTTGTTGGATGGCTTCTTCATCACGACATCTTCATAGAGTAGAATCATTTATCTGCACCTTTTATATTTCTAAGGCTTTCATAGGTGTCAAGGGTCCTTTCTTCCTTTATCAGAGTTGTCCTACCACCTTTCGGGTGATATCTTTCAAGGCATTTTGTCAAATAGTGATTCTTGGTGATCATAGTATGCTTTACATGCTTGATCTCTTTCTTCATTTGCTTCTTCTCAGATAGATAGGTGAACCATCTAATGCTTCTTGTGGAAGCATTCCTTCATTGCTTGCTTTCTGGACTTGTCAGCATTTCTTCTTGCTTTTTAGTCAGCAATCTTATGCTCCTTATGTGAGCATGTTCTTTTGTTGGCCTTCATTGTATTGTGATACATGCCTTCGAGTATGTTCTTGGTGAAAGAGATTCTTTTATGCTTGATCATGTTATAGAACTATACCCACGACTTAATAATATACAACTGAAAACATGACTTAAACTTTGATGCATACATACCTCATCTTGATCCTCCTTGATCAACCTTTGGTGTGGCCCTTCTTGCTTCATCCTAGCCTACCTGCATATCATCCTTTTTCTTGAATCCCATTAATGGGATTCCCAGTGAGACATTTGCCTTGGTTCACGAACCTTCTTTTGAAGATTCCATCGTAGGATTTTAAAGATCCTCACCTTGCAAACGTTTCCTTCCTTTGATAATTTAGGTCTTCTATGATTCTTATTATGATCAAGTTTTCCTTCATCATGAATGAGGTCCTATACTAGGTGTGATCCTTCTACATGAATACGTTGAGCTATTTTTGCCATGCTCCTATATTCTAGAAGATATTTCTACTTATGCATTTTTGTTCTTATCATAAATGCTACATCTACATGAGTGTCTAGAACCCTATGTACATTATGCTGCTAGATTCTAGAGGGTGATTCTAGCCATGCAATTTAGTTTATTCCTACATGCTCCTATTCTACTCAAAAACTTCAAAAGAAGTCTAGAAGAAAAGATTTTGACCTAGTCATAGTAGAGATCCAAAGGATCTTCCTTTTTTTGCTTCTCTCCTTCTTCTTTCATCTCTTGAGTTATGTGAGCTTCTTCCCTCTTCCTTTTGTTATTGTTGTCCTTCTTAAGCTTAGGACAATTCCTTTTGTAGTGTCCATATTCTTGGCATGCAAAATATTGGATCTTGGACATGTCTTTGTTGTTTGTTCTTCGTGGACCAAATTTGCCAAATTTACCCTTACTTTTGTCCATGGTAGCAAATGCTTGCTCCTTTGATCCCACATCTTCTTTTGCCTTAAGTCTGGTTTCCTCTATTTTGCATAGAGACCACATTTCACTAAGAGTGGTTGCTTCCTTCTTGGCATATATGCTTGATATGAAGTTTCCTCACTCCTCAGGTAGAGCATTGAGTACAACAGTTGTCATTTCTCTGTCAGACATGACTTCCCCATTATCTCGAAGTTGATCTCTCATTTCAGATATTTTCATGAAGTAGGGAGCTATTCCTTCCTTTGATATCTTCATCTTGTATAATTCATTTCTTAAAAATATTACTACTCTATTTTTGGATACCACGAATAACTCTCTTAGCTTATCATAAATTTCTTTCGATGTCTCAAACTTGGAGACATAAGGAATAAGAGAGTCTTTGATTGATTGTATCAAAATCCTTTGAGCTCTTGTCTCATCCTTATTGTACTTGGCTAAGGATTGAGTTTGTTCCTTAGCAAGGATAGTGATGTTCCCTTTGACATATTCTAGGAGTTCATTCTCCTTGAGAAGTAGATCAGACCTCTTCTTCCATGCAAGAAAATTATTGGTGCCTAACAACTTATTGCTTTCCTTACAAAAAGACAATGATGTATATTCAGAAGGGGACACGTACTTACTTGATAGATTTTGAGATTTGATGGGCTTCCTCCTTGAAAGCTTGATGACTTGTCTTCCCTACATCTTGATGTCCATCAAGTTGCCTTCTTCAAGTGGACTTGCTTGGTGTTGAGGTTTGTTTGAAGACTTGTAGCTTGATGTAGATCTACTCTTCTTTGTAGGTGCCTTTATATAAGGCTCTTCTTCTAGCTTTGTAGCCCTCCTTAACGAATGATGGATTGTGCTTGATGCTTCAACTTTGTAGATGCTTGAGTGTTCTTGAGTTGCCCCTTCCTTGATGTGTAACCTATGCTTTGATACCATGTTAGAGAATCTAGGGCAAAGTAGTGTTGATTCTTCATGACTTGATAACAATTTGTGAAGTATTTCTACTTTTCTTGTTAAGTTATTCTTCTTCTTCTTATTATTAGTGCATATGTGTGTGCTTCATCAAACTACTACCAAAACAAAATAACAAGAACACAAAATTTGGGTCTCTACCAGGGAAAAACACTCTCCACTCTTGAGAGGAAAACCCTTGGTAAGTTTTCTCTTATTGAAGCTTCTTATACGAACAACTGCCAAAACCTAGACCCTTGACTAGGATATCCTACAAGCATAAGTCAAATCCTTCCTCTTTCTGCACTATCACTACCGGGACATCTTCCGGCACTTCTTCCAGCACTTTGTCTTCCAATACTTTGTCTTCTAGGTTAAGAAACCCTAGAATATTAGGGCTTCTTTACTTCATTATAAATAGAGGCTTCTTTGCTTTCCTTTGGATACCTTGTAGGCCTAGGTATACATCTTGATTTGAATGAGGCTATTCATGTTGCTACCTTAAATTGTTGTCAAACCCTTCCTGTACCTCGCACGTGTGACTATTTCTAGCCCTAGAAATAGTCCTATCTTCTTTGATCTTGGTCCTTCTTCCTTCGTATATGAGGGCTTCCTCTTTGCTTGTAGAGAGAGGCCTAGTAGACCTTGTTTACACCCAAAACAATGAGATATGTTGGCTTATTCTTTTCAGCGGTTATGGCTATAGTCAAGCCTTCTTTGACCTCGCACATGTGGTTGATACTGCTTCAGAAATGGCTTCCTTCACTTCGTTGTTTTGCCTCCTTATCTTCGTTTTCCTTGTTACCTTTTTCTGCCCTTATCTTCGTCCTTTTTACCCTTCTAGTGTATGCGGATTCCAGAGATAGATTGATGTCCTTTTGAGGAGTGGACAGCCTCTATAAATGGAGGTTTGTCCCTCCATCCGACATGACTGTCATTTAGGCCGACTTATAGTTTGTACTATAACTTGACTCGTATTCATCGTTTTGCTGCTTGTAGACTTCATTGGTGCTAGGAGAGGATTTGGCCATGCTTAAAGGTGTTCCCTTGACCTTGTATGATGTCATACATGATGTAACATGCCCTCAGAGGGTCTTATCATAATTACATTTTGACTTTGACTCTCTAGAAGCACTTCAAAATGTACTTGTCCTATTTTCAATGAGCAAGAAACTCATTGACAAATAATATCAAAATAAATTTTCTTTTCTTGAATAAGTACAAATATCAAAATTACATTTATGAAGACCAGTCCTAGTTACATTTTCTCCAACACTCCCCTCCCATTACTTAACATTTGTCTTTGTTGGAGAGAGCAAGAGAGAGTTTGGAGCTTGGAGAGAGCAAGGGAGAGGAGCTTGGAGCTTGAGTTGAGGAGGGAGATTGAAGGAGCATGAGGAGCTTGCAAGGGAGATTGGAGCTTGGGATTGATGGCCAAAGAGGTAGGATCTACACTCTAATATCACATTTTTTTTTATATGTTCATTGCTAAATAAAAATGTTCTCTTCCCTATTTCCCATTATCATCCCTCCATTTTTTGCAGACTCAAAACTTCAAACATCATGGCTATATGGCTTGGCATTTTCTTATTGTTGGTTCCTTTTTCTGTTATGATGGTGTTGGAGAGTAGAAGGAGGGTTGATCATGATGAAGAGGATGAAGAAGTCGGTTATAGTGGATTTGATGAAAACCCTAGAGAGGAGTACCTTGGTGAGGAGGAAGAGAGCGGAGATGATGAGGGAACAAAAACTAAACAAGACCAAACCCCATTTTGGAAATATGTTTCTAGGCCTGAAGCAGGGAAAGGAGGTGGAACCATTAAATTTACATGCACCCATTTCAACAACACTTACACAGGTCCATACGCCCGTGCCAGAAGGCACCTCTGTGGGAAAGGGATGGAGATAAACAAATAGGAACCAAAGCTTGTGTAAGTGTGTCAACATCACAAAGAGCCAAATACATAAGGGAGAGGAGGAAGCCCAATGCAGATCTAAAAAATCAAAGGGTTTCTTTGAACATAGCTCACAATCACATGCACAAAGAACTCCATCAACATCCTCCCATGGAAGTGGATATGGAGGCACATGAACAAACATCTCTTTAAGGTGTAGAACGATATTAGATTTCCTTAACAAAGGATGTAGGAATGATGTGGATTCAAAAATTTACCGGTGTTTCTCTATGCATGTGGGATACCATTCAATGTTTTTTGCTCACCTTATTGGCATGAAATGGTTTTTGCCATAAATGATGCCCCCAAAGGATACAAAAGCCCTGGGTATGACAAGGCTAGAACCGTTGGAATTGATCACAAAAAAGCAAAAATAGCACATTCTTTGAGTAAAATGACAAATTCTTGGGATGAGCTTGGGGTGTCCATTGTATCTGATGGATGGACAAATGTAAAAGGCAAGTCATTGATAAGTGTTCTTGTTGTGTCTGTTAGTGGTGCCATCTTCCTTTTAGCATATGATTATTTAGAGCAATTCAAGACCGGCATCAACATTGAAGAATCATTACTTGAAACAATTGAACATATTGGGCCATACAATGTCATCCAAGTCATCACTAATAAATGTTGCTAATTGTAAGGCAATGCGAGCAATTATTGAGGATAAATACCCCAATGAATTTTGGTCTGGGTGTTTGGTTCACACAATGAACTTTTTGATGCATGATATTATTAAAAACAAAAACCAACGATACAAATGGATTGGTGATTTGTACAAGAGAGGCAAAAAATGGTAAAATTTATTACAAATCATAGCAATACCCATGGGTTTTTCTGCAATCACTCAAGATTGGAGTTGTTGAAGATTGCGAAGACTAGATTTGGTAGCTATTATCTCACCTGCAGGCGCCTTTTGAAGGTAAGCAAGTCATTGGCTAGCATGGTATCAAGTCAACACCGGCAGGTATTAAAGGACAGGGCTCCAAATGCAGTTGACAAGCAAGGCTCTGAACAGGTGGAGGAGACTGCTCTTGATGGTCTATTTTAAAAACATGTGAGGGAAGTACTGCAATTCACCAAGGCCATTTATAGCATCATTCATTTTGCAAATACAAATAAACCAGTGACTAGGGAGGTGTATGAGTAGTTGGATAGCATATTGTGGCAAGTAAAAGATATTGTTCAGAAAAATGATCGCAACTTGTATGCAATGATTCAAATTGTGTATGTGCACGATGGAATAAACTTAATCTTCCACTACATGGCTTGGTGTATATCCTTATGCCAAAATACTACTCTCCATCTTGGTTGGCCCAACCTGCAGGTGGGGGTGGGGTTAGGATCAAACTCCATAGTACCATACAGATCCAGAGGTATCTAAAGGATATATGGAAAAATTGGACAAGTTGGTACCTGACAAGGAGGAGTATGCTAATCTCCGTCTTGAATTAGGCAGATACTTTAGTTGCACTAGTTTGTTTGGTTCTTTGCATGCAATGGAAGAAAGAGACAAATTTGATGCTCTCACATGGTGGAAATCATATGGCAGCATGGGACTTTTGCCAAAATTGGCAAAAAGAGTTCTCTCACAGGTTGTAAATACTTCTTTTGTAGAGAGGTGTTGGAGCACCTATAGCTTCATATATAATGTGAGAAGAAACAAACTCCATGAAAACTGGGCAGAAATCTTGGTTTATGCACACTACAGCTTGAGGTTGTTGAGTCATTATTTTGATTAGGCTTATGAGGATCCCGCATATACAATTTTGGGACAACCTAGAGGACGATAATTTGGAGGATGGCGCTATACATCTTGAAGAATTGGAAGCAAAACTTTTGAGAGATGATGACGAAGCAACAATAACCATGCCACCCCCACCATCCAATAGCAATGTCAGTGCTCGAGTTCCAACTATTGTTCCTTTGCTACCTCCGCCTCCATATATATCCTCACGTAGAGGGCATGTGCCTTCTGGTTCTAGTCGTGCGACTATGCAAGAGGAAACTCCTAGAAGACCACCAAGACCTGCTCATAAATTAAACATTTCTCATGGCAAGAGGAAGCTGTAGATAATAAATTTACTTGTCTTTTCTAGTTTCTAGTAGTTTTTACAACTGTCAACTCTTTCATATTTATTATGATATTTTTTGAAAACAATATATGACAATTTAAGTTTGAATTTTGAAGTTGGCAATTATAACTCATTGGTAATGAATTATGAATATGATGCTTCCTGAAAGTTGAAAGTCATTTCATATCATTTCATTTTATAACATTTCATTTCATGTTAGATATTCTTTCTTGTAATGGTTACAATTAGCTTACAAGTACAACTTTGGTGATCAATGATGATAAATGTTATATATTGAATTTTGAAAGCTTGAACATTAAGATTGATGAATCATGAAACTCAATATGTTGTATGTTATTAACTTGTGGACATGGTTGATGAAGATTATAACTTCTAGATGACTGATGTTATATGATTCAATCTATGTTTTTATGATTTTTATATCTAATTCATCATTCTACATGCTTCTGTTGACATATATGCATCAAAATATTAAATATATATATTATATAAAAAATCGCTCCCCGATTCGCTCCTGGACCAGGAGCTTCTGAAAATGTCACTCCCGCTCCCAAGTAACCTTGGCTTGGAGGTAAGTTTTGAGATGCAATACTAACTTAAGATCGTATGTAAGGAGTGATTAGAGAATGGTTCTTAAAGTGAGCTTGTTAATGTTTTAAGTACTTTATTTATGGTTAATCTTGAGCTATGTCAACAAGTACTTATTAACGATATTCAAGACACAATCCCAACCATAAGAATAAATACCAAAGTGCTAACAACAGATATCTCAAAATGTAATAAAATCTACTCAATCAATCTCTTAGGAACAATCACCAATATGAGAGATATTAACCAATGAACCAAGAGTACTTAGACAGATCTAATGCTCTTCCAATGGTGCGCTAAACAAGAATCCTAAAACCATGAACAATAAAACACTTGCTTCCTTAGACATTCAGCCAATGAAACTCTTGCAAATATTCTTAATCAATATTCCTCAACAACTAAACTTTAGATGCTCAAAGGTAGATTTATGATTGGCTATGACCCACAATATATTTTGATTAGATGGCAATAAAGAAAACTAGAGCATTAGCAATTACCCAATCAAAAATTTATATGCTAGTGACAATTATCTCGAAGGAAGCAATTAGATTTTGAAAAAGCTCTTAATATACCTCAACACAAGCTACCAATGTTTCTTAATCAAGTAAGAAGATGCCAACGTTAACAGTCTTGTACTTGACACCACTTGTGAATTCACATTTCAAAAGAGCAGAAAAAGTTAAAACTACTTACGTCTAAGTGATCAACAAATACGTTTATGGCAGCAACCTGTAATCCTTTGTCCAGATTTCCTTTAGATGTAGTATGTGATGTTAGATACCAACAGAAGAACCTACTATAAAATCACTTTGCTAAGATTTAGGTTGTGATGTTGATGCCACTGTTATGCTAACAGTCTTATAAGTTGATGAAAGCACTTGAAGTCACCTTTGTTCCAGATTTCTAAATGACATGAATGAGCAACTTTAGGACAGCAGTAAAATGGTTGTATTTCAATGATAATCTTATGATGAAGCGTGATCTAGCAAATACCAAAACAGTCCTGAGATTCTTACTTCCTTTTGGTTTAAAATTTGTATTCCTGAATTAGATAATCAACAGCGAGAAATACTTATGCAACCGAAATATTTCAGACCTCTGTAATGCTTGAGAAAATACAATGAGCCCAGAACAAGAAGCCAATTAAATTGTTAATTTGAAAAGTTGGTTTCAGATTGCCCTTATGTTTAATTTCCACTGTTATGAAATATTTGTATGTCACAAATGTAACTCAGTGAGGGTTTTGAGATGTAAACCAGAGAGCCTTTTGGGCTTGGAGACTCTTGTCACACTTTTCAACGAAATTCTCCCTAAATGAGTCCACCTGCAATACAAGTCATCCCCAAATTTTCTCCATATAATGATAATTTAAACACCAAATTTTTTTAAGTTATACCACAGTGACTCAATGATGACTGGGAAAGGCAACGTTGAGCAAAGGAGGGACTACTGAGAAGTTTTGAGGCCTGCCCAGGTTTGTGTTTAAGGCTCGAAAAGCCCTTAAGGGCTGACAACACACTGACAGAGGGTTATGGAGGTAGAGAAGACCTGAAAGGAGGCTGTGGCAGACTAAACAAAGGCAGCATTGAAGGAAGACATACCAAAAACTGTGTTTTGAACACATGAATTTAAAGTAATGCCTTTTGGGTTAACCAATGAACCAGCAACATTCCAAGCTACTATGAACGTACGTCCATATCTAAGGAAGTTCGTGTTAGTGTTCTTTGATGACATTTTAATTTACAGTAAAACTTGGAAGGAGCACCGACAGCATTTGGAGAAAGTTCTTACGCTATTGGAAGAGCATCAGTTCTATGCCAAGAAGTCCAAATGCACCTTTGGGAAGGAAGAAATAGAATATCTCGGACACATAATATCCCATGAAGGAGTAAAAGTGGATCCTAATAAAATCAAGGCTATAAGGGAACGGACCAAACCAGTTAATATATCCAAGCTAAGAGGGTTCTTAGGATTAACTGGATATTATCGTAGATTTATTAAAAACTATGCACATATAACCGCATCCTTAACAAACCTTTTAAAAAATAACTCATTTCAATGGAATGAAGAAGCAAGAAAGTATTTTGAAGAATTGAAGGAAGCTATGTCTAATGCCCCAGTATTGCCAACTCCAAATTTATCTAAACCATTTATCATTGAGTGTGATGCTTCAAGTTTCAGTATAGGAGCAGTGTTAATGCAAGATGGGAATCCAATAGCTTTTGAGAGCAGGAAACTCAATAAATGAAAACGTCTTAAATCTACTTACAACAAAGAAATGCTTGCTATTATGCACGCACTAGCGAAGTGGAGGCAATATCTTTTGGGAAGCAAGTTTTCCATACAAATAGACCATAACAGTCTCTAGTACCTCCTCCAACAAAAAACACTTTCCAAAGAACAACAAAAATGGATTGAAAAAATTGTTGCCTTTGACATGGAAATATTACACAAAAGACGAAAGGAAAATATAGTGGCAGATGCCCTATCTAGGAAAGAAGAAGAACCGACACTACTTACAGTTTCAGTTATTGTTCCCAAATGGCTTAATGAGATTCGAAGTGAATATGCAAAAGATCTGGAAACAAGCGCTATAATCAATAACCTTTCCGCACAACTCAAAATGGGAATGGAAGAACGACATTCTATGGTACAAGGGAAGAATCTATTTGAATTCAAACTCCAAGTTTAAAACCAAGATCCTCAAGGAGTCACATGATTCACTGTCAGCTGGACATGTAGGATTCTTTAAAACTTACTATAATGCACGCTAGTCATTCTTTTGGAAGGGAATGAGTCACGATATTCAGAAATATGTAGCAGAATGCGATAATTGTCAAAGGAATAAAAGTGAAAATATTATGACACACGGACTACTTCATCCCTTAAATATTCGAAATCAGAAATGGGAAGAAATATCAATGGACTTTATTGAAGATTTACCTGTATCTGATGGTAAGGATAAGATTCTTGTAGTAGTCGACAAATCACCAAATATGTTCACTTTATTGCAATGAAGAAATTAGACTCAGTGAAACAAATCGCTGAGATATTTTGCAAAAATATTTACAAATTACACGAATTTCCAAAGGTCAATGTCAGCGATAGAGATGCCAAATTTAAGGGTAATTTTTGGAAGGAATGATTCAATCATATAGGAACCTACCTCAACATGAGTTATGCTTACCATCCTCAAACAAATGGCCAAACAGAGGTTGTCAATAAATGTTTGGAAGCATACCTACGTTGTTACGCCAGAGACAAACAAAATAAGTGGGTTCAGTGGTTACATCTCCTTGAATGGTGGTACAATTCTACTTAACACATGTCTGCAAAAATGACTCCATTTCAAGCTTTGTATGGGTACGAACCTCCAAAATGGAAAGACCTAGCTATCATCCAGACAAAACTACCAGCTATTAAAAACGAACTAGAAGAAACCCAAAAGGTCGTCCAAACTCCGAAAGAAAATTTAAATAATGCAAGAAACCATATGAAGCAGCAAGCTGACTAAAACAGAACCAGGAGAGAATTTGACGTTGGAAAATGGGTATTTGTCAAGCTTCGACCATACAAACAATTGTTCTTAAAACAAAAAGGAAAAAATAATCTGGCACCAAAGTTCTATGGACCATACCAGATCAACAAAAAGATCAACCAAGTTGCATATAGTTTAAGCCTTCCAGATAAAAGTCGTGTCCATAATGTCTTCCATGTATCCTGCCTTAAAAGGGTACTTGGTGACCACCAATCAACACAAAAAATGCTTCCATACTTAGATAGTGAAGGAAGGATCATTTTAGAGCCAGAAGGTATCATATCCACCAAGGAAAAGAAGTGTTCATCTTGTGTAATCAATGAATACCTAATCAAGTGGAAGGACTTACCAGAAGAAGAAGCTTCTTGGGAGACTGAAGCATTTCGTCAACAACATCCATTATTACATATGCTTTGAGGAAAAAGCATTTTTTGGGAGGAAGGCAATGTTATATAAAAATTAGTTATTTATAGTTATTAGTTAATAGGCAAGGACATGATCTTTGATCATGCCAATTCACCAAGAGGCACCCAAGGTTGTATTTAAGTCAGGGCCTTTCATTCTGTAAACCATCATTCATTGATTAATCAAATAGATATATATATATATATATAGAGAGAGAGAGAGAGAGAGAGAGAGATATGGATCCCTGAGTTTTCATGTTTCAGAATGAGCAGCAACGTTGAGGGCTGAAGCTGCAAGGAGGAGCTTAAGGCTCACAGTAGACAGGGATAAGGCCTTTACAGCCTATGATGAGGAGAGGAGAGACCCTTAAGGGTTGCTACAGAGAGAGATAATGCCAGCGAGAGGGTCTGTGGCTCAAATAGGGTTTGCAGCTTGGTCAGATCAGGCCTACAGGCGAAAAAAGCAGGGGAGATGGCAAGTGAAGGCTTGGAAGGGTCCTTCAGTTCTAAGGCCCAACCTAAGGAAACACATAAGGGTTGTGTTAGGCAGAAGAAGGGAAATGGCCACCACTGTTTTCAAAACCGTTTTAAAAACCGGTTACCGGTCTAACTGGCCAGTTAGCAAGGCCGTCAGTCTAAACTGGCCAAAAAACCCGATTGGAAAGGCCATTTCTCCAATTTTTTGCCCTAACCGATGAAAACCGGCCGGTTCCGTCCTAAACCGGCCGGTTTTAGGCATGCCCACCGTAACTTGCAAAAAGTGGATTTCTGACTGTGGTTTAGGGGTTTTGGGGGGAAACTAAGGGTGTTTTCCCTCCAGAAACACCCTCTCCAAGCTATAAGAGGCCCCTCTCCAAGCTATAAGAGGGTCAAGGGCTATCTAGGCCTAAAAATTCAAAAAAAAAAAAATCACAAAAACCCTTGCCAAAATTTAAAATTTGCTTCTGATTGAATTTTATTTTCAAATGGTCAATAAACCCTCTTGAATCTTGATATCCTTTTCCAGATCTTGAGCTTTAAACTTGGGGGTACAAATAGAGGATGCATCTTTCCTTCCTAGGCCTAGATCCACCTCTAGAAACCCTCTAAAAATTTCTCGAGTTGGAACCCTTGAAACCCTTAACAATTCTTCAGATCTAGCTTTGTAATCCACCTGCAAAATTAAGAACTTGAAAACCCAGATCCCCAATATATACAAAATTTAAAAATAGAACCCAAAAACCCCAGTTGCAAACATAGATTAAAAGATACAATTATTTACAAAATTATCAGATCTAATAGATTTATACAAAATATTTACAAAAATAAATAGATCTACTAGATATGAGTATGAGTACAACGCCGCTCTCAGATCAATACAAACAAAGTCATATTAGCTGGACCTATAGAATAAGCACAATATTATTGGAGATATATGAGTAGATACGAATTTTTAATTTTGGGTTATGATCAAGATCTCTGTAAAACAAACAATTGTCAAGTAGATCTCAAAAATTTAACACAATGGGCTCTTAAGTCTCTGGATTTGGGAGTTGGCTAGTCCAACCAAAGACTTCCCCTCACGCCCAAGATCTGAATCCTGATTAGATCTCTGCACACTTAAGATTAAATTTTTAGCTTCAAGAGTGGCCAGATCCACATTAAAACCCTCAAGATCTATAGATACCTACTAGATCCATCAAGTTAGAATGTTTTTCTAAAACCCAATATCTAAAGTAACATACATGTGAAAATAGATAACCCAATTAATGGCTAAGGAGATGAAAAACATATAAAATTTAATTCAATAGAGCATTTAGGCACATGATTCAGAAAAATATTACCAGTAAACTGAAGAGAAACACCACCATGAATAAACCCCAAAGTATTCTTTATTAATTGCAGAAAAATATTACAGTAGCAAAGCTTGACTTAAAGCTTTCTAAAAAAACAATTGTCATTTGAAAAGCAAATGACTCCTAATTTATAGATAAATTCTTCAAATTGCTAGTTGGTTTGATTCCCCTCAAAATAATCTCGAATGTTGATAGATATTTGATCATCTTTTAATCTCCATTGTCAAAAATTTTTATTTTTGAGGAATTTTCGAATTTCTCATAAAAACCATTTTTTATGAGCTCAAAATTAATTATTTTGAGTAGATTTCCTCAAAATTTTGACTTTAAATTAACCACCAAGGCCCAAGAGTCCAATTTTTCTTGAAATTTCCAATATTCCATTGGTGAGGGACCTTCAAAAATTAATTTCTTCGATATTGTTAATTTTAGGTATGTTATATTGCTGGAGCAATTTATTTAATTTTTACAGTCAGCAATCACATCAGCATTAAAGTAAATTGCAGATAGAATATAAACATAAATCGCAAAAGACAAGCCAAGACAAGAGGACACAAGATGTGGCGCCAGCCAGGGACAAACCCCGATGTGGGAAACCCTTGATCAATTCTTCTTTTATGTTCTTCAAAGTTCAGCAAAGAAAGTGAGAGAGATAGTACATTTACAATAGAAGTCAACATTTTGACTTTTGATATTTGCATGAAATCAGTTGAAGACATATTACTTCAACTGATTCTCTAAGGTGACTCCTTCACCTATCATAGCGCTGCCTCTCATCCATTTCCTACACCTTACCGTGTAGCACCATGCTGTAACATCACAGCTCTAGACCTAGATGACTGAGTTGCTCTCATTTGCTCTCATCATCATGCTTCTCTTTACTAACATGCCCATTATGCTGCATCTTCCTTCATCATGCAGCCCTATTCATCATCATGCTGCTCCTTACTTCGCATGCCCATTATGTTGCATCTTCCTTCATCATGCAACCCTATTCATCATCATGTTGCTCCTTACTTAACATGCCCATTATGTTGCATCTTCCTTCATCATTCCTTCTGTTGAGATCATCATGAAAGACATTCACATTAATGCCATCGAGATCAAGTTTGTGCGATCATCTTTTATACCACCATTCACTGAGATATGAGAGTTATATCGAGATCAAGAAATGATCCTATAACTATCATAAGACTGTAATTAACAACATATCACGAAGATCATTCCTTGTCATTAATATATACTCATTGATCACCAAGTATAAGTCATATCCTTACAAATCTGGCTGCGAGAATGCCGAGATAGATTATGAAATCATAGTGATCTTCTATACTATAATAGTTATGCAGAGAACGTATCCCTTATGCTTCAAACCCTAACCATTGCTGGCCATTATGCTAAGACTGCTACAGGAATACCACCTGGATCTACTTCATCAATGGTATGCCAAGATTGTAATGTTGCTACAGTGATGCCTGAGATCACCGAGACTGAGAGGAGGCTGAAACTATAACAAGACAGTGAGGAGGCCGAAACTCCATGACTGCATATAACTGTCTTCATTAACTGTGTATAAGGTGTTTCCATGCCTGCGTATAAAGAGTCTCCATGACTGCATATGGATGTCTCTATGATCTGCATATAAGTGTCTTCATGAACTACGTATAAGGAGTCTCCATGACTGCGTATGGATGTCTCTATGACCTGCGTATAAGAGTCTTCAAGAACTGCTTATAAGAAGTCTCCATGACTGCGTATTGATGTCTCTATGACCTGCGTATAAGAGCCTTCAAGAACTGCATATAAGAAGTCTCCATGATTATGTATGGATGTCTCCATGACTTGCGTATAAGTGTCTCCATGAATTTTGTATGGATGTCTCCATGACCTGCGTATATGAGTCTTCATAACTGCGTATAGAGTCTTCATTGACTGCGTGTAAATAAGTCTTCATGACTACGTTGGCTTAGCTAGGGCATCATACTAGGCCAGCATATAGTTTTTAGTGTCTCTCCTTCACCAAAAACCCAAGGATGTGGAGAGGAGGAGATCACATGAATAGTGTAAATGACTTCAAGTCCTCTTCTATAAATACTAAAACATAGATGATGAATAGACATGACTATTGGGCATAAGTTGCTAGTCGACTTGACAATTTGTCTTATAACATAAATAAATTCATAACTCCATGAATACTTATCGGAATCGGATGATCTTTAGATCAATCCTACACCTCTCAATGAGAGGGATCCAATAAAAATATCAGGGGCCATAAATAAGATGACCCACATGGAGTTTGGCCCTAGTTGCCAATTTTAACACTCCCTCTCAACTAAGGAGAACTCCATTCGCTGATCCATATGTCCAACTGTACTATCTCTGCCATCAGTGCTCTGCACTGCTCTGCTCAGAGCTGCTCAGCCCTGCTAGCTCTCCTCAACCATGAAGAAGAAGAATTGATCGAGAATGTCTCATACCATTCCCCACTGACCCGAAGTCAGTCTCAGAGTGTACCACTGGTCCCAGACCAGTCCTCTACCGACCCGAAGTCAATGTCATAGTGGGTACCACTCTCACTGGTCCCAGGTCAATCCTCTACCGACCCGAAGTCAATGTCATAGTGGGTACCACTCTCACTGGTCCCAGACCAATATCATTGATCCCAGATCAATGAAGGTCATCCTAGCATAGAGAGTATGGTAGATACAACAATGCGTCCATCGGTACTACTATGGTCTCTATCCTCATTTCCCTGCTCATTCATCAGATGAGAGGTACTTCCCAGGAGTCCTAGACTGCATGGGTAGGATGCCTCGACAGGAGAACTAATCATCCTGTCCAGTGGATGCCATAGAGAATTAATCATCCTGGCCTACAGGAGAACGAATCATCCTATTCCACAATCACCATGGAGAACAAATCATCCAGGCCCACAGGAAAACTAATCATCCTATTCCATAGTCGCCACGAAGAACGAATCATCTTGGCCCACAAGAGAACTAATCATCCTAGTCCACAGTCGCCATGGGGTGTCACAGGGGAAGGTTGAACCTTTTACCCTGTATAAAGTGCACCAAAAGGGGATGATGAGTCACCCTGTGGTCGTATGTTGCTCTAGTAAGTACCCCAACCCCCCAGAGCTCCCAGAGCTCAGTGTATGCAACATGCAGGACCCTTTTACAAGGGTCTCTCGACAACTCCAAGTCGTTCGAGAAAATCACAAATTTGATCTTTTCCCCGGGGCTTTGACAAAGTGTAGCGACCTGTACATCATCTCACAACGATTGACTTACCATATCCTAGATAAGGTAGTATCTGATGTTTATCTGCAGGAGCAATCATCGAATACGGGATTCCTCAATAATCGAACCCTACCTCTGGTTGTCACAGAGAATCACAATGGTATTCATCATGTATACAAACAGCTCACTGAAGAGCTTCCACAACCAGGCAGCTTCATACGAGATCATACTCGTAGTTATGTATCCAGTCTTGGCAGTGTTTATAACAACGGACTTTTGCTTCCTGCTCATCCATGATATTAAAGGAGAATCCAAAGAGAACCAGCACTAGGAAGTGCTCTAGTGTTCCTCCACACTGCCTGCCCAGTTAAGATTTGAATAATCATGCAGTTTCATATTTCCGGCAGTGTATCTCAATCCACGAGAGATTGTTCCTCAAAGATATCTCAGAAGATTCTTGGCACCAATCCAGTGAGGCTCAACCAAATATGACCTCACCATGCTAACTACCAAACATATGTCCGGACGGAAGTTCACCAAGAACATCAACGCGAATGAGTTTATGAAACTCAGAGGCATTTCCCAAATCTGGTGCGACATCACTACCATATAACTTTTGAAAGTTAAGATCATCGAGGTAGTCATAGGCTTGCAGTTTATCATTCCACATCCAGAATCCAACTCCCTCTTACTTCTGCAACTGAGAGGGTATGCACCTGTCAAAAACAGATCATCCTCATAAGGTGCCGATATGAGAGGTCTATCATCCACAACCTTTGAGTAATGGTTTGGATCGGTTTCACTCCTAGTAAATCTTAGCTTCATCTGAAAGCTATCAATCCTCTCATACTACGCCTAGGGAGTTTTGCTTCAAGCCATAGAGGGCTTTCTTCCACCTGCATACGTGAGATTACTGATCATCAATCTCAAACCCCTTGGGTTGTTCCAAACCTGAGGACCTGCTATATGAGGGGAATGGTCCCCTTGTAAGATTTTCCTTCGGTACATCTCAGACATGTACTTTCATGCTCTTCTTGAATTCAGGCATCCTTGTCACCATCTGACTCACAGACCTTCGGTGCTACGTGTCAATAGACATGGTCCCCAATGGACTTCCTACGACTTGATACAACCCTAAACTCAAAACGTCTTTGAAAATTCCATTTTCAAATACGTACCTTTCCACTGATGAGTGCCACCCTGAAACCTTTCACTTCCATTGCTGAAATGGACACCAAGTTCTTCTTGCGATCAAGTACATAAAAGAGATTTTGTAAATGAATCGAGTTACCCTCATTCAATTGAGGAATAACATTCCCAACATCCTTTTTAGGATAGGTGGCATCAGCTTCAAGTATAATCCCATGATTGTTTCCATCTCTACCAAATTAGAGAGTGTACCCATCTCTTCGATGAAATGCCTTGAAGCACTATAATCAATAAGCTAGATTCCCAAAGAATCTGAAGGAGAGGGCCAATACAAGATAACACTTCATTATCTTATCAGAAACAATATTTCATTCTTCATACCTGGGGTTCCTTGCATTCTTTGAAGAGTCGACCATTTCTCCTTGATGAACTGTATTACCTGTCATTCATTTGATCATTGAAGATGTCCCTAGAATGATTGTTTATCTTCATCAAGTGATGTGTCCCTGCCATTCGGGCACTCCTTTGCATAATGGTTGAACTAGCTATCTGCCTTTCCTTCCACCCTTAAATCCGAACTCTCCAATGAAGTGATCTTTAGGTAGGCCATCAAAAACTTTTTTTGCGCCATTCTAATAATATTCTCTGCTTTGACTTCACCCTTGGTGAATTTGAAGAGGGATGAGGAATCCACTGATCTTTTTGTCCTTTCCCAATTGTCTTCGATGATTGCTCTTTCACTCTTGCTTGGGCATTGTCCTCACCTCAGCTCTAATACCATGTTAATTTTAGATATGTTATATGCTAGAGCAATTCATTTGATTTTTACACTCAGCAATCATATCAGCATTAAAGTAAACTGCACATAGAACATAAACATAAATCACAAAAGACAAGCCAAGGCAAGAGGACACAAGATGTGGCACCAGCCAGGGACAAACCCCAATGTGGGGAAACCCTTGATCAATTTTTCTTTTATGTTCTTCAAAGTTCAACAGAGAAAGTGAAAGAGATAGTACATTTACAATAGAAGTCAACATTTTGACTTTTGATATTTACATGAAATCAGTTGAAGACATATTGCTTCAATTAATTCTCTAAGGTGACTCCTTCAGCTATCATAGTGCTGCCTCTCATCCATTTGTTGCACCTTACCGTATAGCAACATGTTGTACCATCACAGCGCTGGACCTAGATGATTGCGCTGCTCTCATCTGCTCTCATCATCATGCTGCGCTTTACTAACATACCCATTATGCTGCATCTTCCTTCATTATGCAGCCCTATTCATCATCATGCTGCTCCTTACTTAACATGTCCATTATGTTGCATCTTCCTTCATCATGCAGCCCTATTCATCATCATGCTACTCCTTACTTAACATGCCCATTATGCTGCATCTTCCTTCATCATTCCTTCCGCTGAGCTCACCATGATGCACATTCACATCAGTGCCATCAGGATCAAGTTTGTGAGATCATCTTTTATACCACCATTCACTGAGATAGGAGAGTTATATCGAGATCAAGAAATGATCCTATAACTGTCATAAGACTGTAATTAAGAACATATCATGGAGATCATTCCTTGTCATTAATATATACTCATTGATCACCAAGTATAAGTCATATCCTTACAGATCTCACTGGGAGAACGTCGAGATATATTATGAAATCATAGTGATCTTCTATACTATAATAGTTATGTAGAGAACATAGCACTTCTACTTCAAACCCTAACCACTGCTGCCCATTATGTTGAGACTGCTACAGGAATACCAACTAGATCTACTTCATCAATGGTATGCCAAGATTGTAATGTTGCTTCAGTGATGACTGAGATCACTGAGACTGGGAGGAGGCTAAAACTATAACAAGACAATGAGGAGGCCGAAACTAACTGCGTATAACTGTCTTCATTAACTGTGTATAAGGTGTTTCCATGTCTGCGTATAAAGAGTCTCCATGATTGCATATGGATGTCTCTATGATCTGCGTATAAGTGTCTTCATGAACTACGTATGAGTCTCCATGACTGCGTATGGATGTCTCTATGACCTGCATATAAAAGTCTTCAAGAACTGCATATAAGAAGTCTCCATGACTACGTATTGATGTCTCTATGACCTGCGTATAAAAGTCTTCAAGAACTGCATATAAGAAGTCTCCATGACTGTGTAAGGATGTCTCCATGACTTGCATATAAGTGTCTCCATGAACAACGTATGGATGTCTCCGTGACCTGCGTATATGAGTCTTCATAACTGCGTATAGAGTCTTCATTGACTGCGTGTAAATAAGTCTTCATGGCTGCGTTGGATTAGCTAGGGCATCATACTAGGCCAGCGTATACTCTTCAGTGTCTCTCCTTCACCAAAAACCCAAAGACGTGGAAAGGAGGAGATCACATGAAGAGTGTGTAAATGACTTCAAGTCCTCTTCTATTTATACTAAAACATAGATGATGAATAGACATGACTATTGGGCATAAGTTGCTAGCCGACTTGACAATTTGTCTTATAACATAAATAAATTCATAACTCCATGAATACTTATCAGAATCAGATGATCTTTAGATCAATCCTACACCTCTCGATGAGAGAGATCCAATAAAAATATCAGCTACCATAAATAAGATGACCCACATGGAGTTTGGCCCTAGTTTGCCAATTTTAACAGATAACCACAAATTTTTCCACTTAGAGAATTTTATTTCTCTACGGTTTTAATTTTGACTCTAATTAATTAAATTTTTGGCTTAGGATTTAATTTATTTTGCTAGAAAATTTAATTAATTGACACTTGAGAGAAATAATAAATTTTCACTCTCTAATATTTTAGCCATGGTGTCTAAGTATGGAGGAACATGCACTAAAATATTTTTTACATAAGATAATTATATTTCAAGCCTCAAAGGGGGAACACCCGTCCGTTATAGACCCTCAATTTATTACCCAATTCTGTGACTCACTATGATCTAGTAGACCAAGTGATTTGCACTAAAATAATTTAGTCAATTAGTTTAAATTATTCCCAAATCACTTTTCAAAAGACTCGACTAAAACACTAGGACTCACCTAAGACCTTAACGATAAATTTGAATGTAGCTTTGGGGTGAGGATGGATGATCCAGGTGGATATTGGTGGCCACCCGCCAATTCCACTTGGACCACCACCATTGTTTCTTTCAGTTTTTCAGTTTCCTTATTTGTAGCACAATTTACTAGTTTTGGCATTTTTTCGAGTCCTAAACTTCCGTAGCCGTTTAGAGGCCCTAAACGACATTTTTTGGGAAAACTGGGAGCAACATGGGTCCACAAACCGATGTTGCTCTTCCCAAAGTTGTATTCCTCGGATAGATCTTTCTAACGAGGTATTGTGCACATCAAATGGAGATCGTATGCCAAAGTTACGACCCCGAGAAGTTGATGTACCAATTTACCCAAAACGGGGCCCATAGTTTGGCACTTCATCTCCTAGGGTTAGGGTTTTGGATGTTTAGGGTTTTCAATTGTTTCTCAATAGTAAATAGCCCTTTGAGCCTCATTGTAAGACAATTCAGAGGCATGTAGCCGCCACATCTCTCCTCAGAGATAAGCTACCATCGCCCGAGCTAGTTTATTTCCATTTTTGTTTGTAAGCATATTTCAGTATTTTAAATTAATGAAATCAAGTATTATTTCTGTTGTATCTCTATATTTATGGTTATCTCTGTAATTTGTTGTGTTTCTGTTTAAATACGAATCAGTGGTATCAAAGCGATCTGCTCTTTCTCTGTTTTTCTTTACATGTTCCGAACAAAGTCGGGATATAAGGAGTTAGGGCTTGAACTGGTCGAACCTTTGCAAGGCCAGACTCGCAAATCCCGACGGCCTCCCATGGCAGATGAAAAGAAAGACGAGGGGGCAAGAGATCCTATCAAAATCTTGCTTGAAGAGGCCCTCGAGTGACAAAGGAATGCGATGATGGACAACTTTTCCCAAATCCTTCAACGGCTACCCAGGGGCGACACATCTACTTCCAACAACTACTCTGGAAGTGCAACACCCTTTAAGATACAAGTTAACTTTGACATTCCCATATTTGAGGGTCAGATAGATGCAGGACGTTGTAGATAAATGGTTAAATCTGCTAGAAGGGTATTTTTTGTTCATGATTTTTCCCACTGGGAAAAGATTACTTTCGCTCTTCTCAAAGCCGCCCCCCACGTCAAGGACTGGTGGGAAAACTACTACGAGCAGAAGGATGAAAGTACGACCTGACTGTTTTCAGCCACACCCACTTGGAATTCAGTCTGAAATGCCATCAAGGAGCAGTAGTACCCTGTCAGAATCTATGAGGATAAATACATAAAGTGGACCATGTTGCGGCAGGGAAGGGACCAAGACATGCCGGAGTTTATCAATATTTTCATACCCTTCACACAAAGTTGGGTATCAAGGATTCTGAGCTGCATTTGGTACTCAAATACCACGGCTGCCTACACAAGTACATCCAGGACGAGATGGAGTTCTTGGACATCTCCTCGCTCGACACGGCATACCGATACGCTGTCAAGATCAAGCAGAAGTTTAAACAGAAGAAACAAAACTTTGGATCTGTAAATCCAAAGCAAGGGAAAGGCGCCCCCAAACCGCTGAACAAAGGACAAAGCCAAGGCGGGGTGGAACAGGACAACCCGCCAAAGCCGCAAGCAAAGAACAACACTGCGAAGCCGAAAAAGGACACAGGAAAGTGATGTGAGTTCCATAAGAGCTCCACTCACAACACAAGTGAGTGTCAGGCCAACCAGTCACTGGTGGCCGAGCTAAAGTCTTCGGAATCATATGCATGTTCAGACTCTGAGTCAGAACCTGATAAGGGGAATGACAAAGGGAAGCAGATTATCGATGCAGAGCCCAACACCACCGTTGCTAATACCAAGATCTAGAAGGAGGAACCCGAAGATCAAGAGGAGGGGCGCCTCTTCCACCCCCAGATGTGGGTAAACGACTCCCCACTGTAGTTCATTGTCGACAACGGGAGCCAAAAGAACCTCATTTCAGCAAAGGTCGTCAAGCAGTTGGGCTTACCAAACACAGAACATCCACAACCGTACACCATCGGGTGGCTTCACCAAGGACGGGATCTTCGCGTGAGCCAACAGTGTTGCCTTCCATACAACATCAAGCCCTTGAAGGATGAAGTATTGTGTGACGTTGCTCCCCTTGATGTTTGTGATGTATTATTAGGATAACCATACTTGTGGAAGCGACATGATGTATATGAGTCAAGGCCTCGTGCTGTTATTGTTACTTCTGGAAATAAGTTGTACAAGATATTAGAGGTAGCACCGCCTACCGCCATCTCTTTGGTTACTGCAAAATAATGCAGTAAGCTCATTTGCAAAACCGGGAAATTTGTTTTCCTAATGATATGCCCTCAAGGAAAGAAGAAGACAGTGGCCACAACCTCCAGACAGGGCCCCTCAGCACGACAACTACAGATGGACAAGGTCGTGGAGGAGTACGAGGACATCTTCACCTCCCCTGCAAGGGTTCCTCTGCACTGTCAGGTCAAGCACTCCATCGATATGACCCCAGATGCGTCGTTGCCCAATGGACCAATTTATCGATGCTTCGTTTTGGAGAATGATGAAATCAAGAGACAAATTTAAGAGCTGCGATAGAAAGGTCACATTAGACCAAGTTCATCGCCCTGTGGGAGCCCAATCATGTTGATCCAGAAGAAGGATGGGACTTGGAGACTCTGTATTAACTATCGGGCGCTGAACAAGATCACTATCTGGAATAGGCACCTGATCCCATGGATTAATGACCTTTTGGACCAACTGAAGGGGTCAAAATATTTCAGCAAAATCAATTTGAAGTCAGGATATCACCAGGTACCAATCGAACCCTTCGATGTGTGGAAGACTACCTTCAAAGCCAAGGAGAGCCTTTTTGAATGGTTAGTTATGCCTTTCAGGTTGACGAATGCTCCTGCAACCTTCATGGGGCTAATGGATGACATCTTGCGGCCATTCACCAACTCATTTGTAATGGTAAACTTGGATGACATCCTGATCTTCAGCCAGAGTTGGGAAGAGCACCTCCACCACATCTGACAGGTTCTCCAAACACTACAACAACACAAGTTATGTGCCAATTTGGAGAAATGCACTTTTGGCATGACCCAAGTTCAGTATCTAAGATACATTATTGATGAATAGGGGGTGCATGTGGATCCAGACAATATCCAAGTCATTCAGGATTTGCCATCTCCAACCACTCTAACAGAGCTTTGTAGCTTTCTGGGCCTTGCCAACTTTTACCACAAGTTCGTGTTGGGATTTTCTCATATCACTTGGCCCTTGAGTCAACTCACCAAGGGAGGAGCGAAAAATTCTTTTGGTCTAAATCTCAACAGAAGGCATTCACAGAGTTGAAACATCGCCTCTGCTTGGCACCAGTGCTCACATTACCAGACTTGCAACAACCATTTGAGATTGAGACAGATGCCTCTAACTATGCTATTGGGGCAATCCTTACTCAACACGGGCATCCAGTGGCATATCACAGTGAGACACTTTCAAACAGTCTAGAAGTATCCCACTTATGACAAAGAGATGTATTCCATTGTGTAGGCCTACCGACAATGGAAGCATTACATTTTGGGGAAAGAAACAGTCAACGACACAGACCGTTGGCCTTTGCACTTCATACAAACGCAAGGGAAGTTGCAAAATGATTGCCATCAAAAGTGGTCCACATCCCTGCAACAGTTTCATTTGAATATCAAGTATAAGAAGGGCAGCACCAATAATGTTGTAGATTGCCTCAGTCAACCACCAATCATGGCGTTAACCACTGTGCTCAACTCTTGTGGGCATGAGACTTCTGATTGGCCACTTCTCTACAAAAGTGACCCAAAATTCAATCACACATACCAGACACTCTTGAAGGGTCAGCATGTTCCATATTTTCACCTCCAGGATGCCCTGTTATGCCACCTGGGTCACCTTTATGTTCCTTCAAGCTAGCGTGCCAAGATGATTTGGGAAGCACACTACAGTCGGGCTATTGGGCATTTTGGGGTCGAGAAAACGGTGGTAGTACTGCAGAAGTACTTCTATTGGCTGAATCTTTGACAGGATGTCGGGAAGTACATCAAATCCTGCACTGCCTGCACCATTGCCAAACCGACCATCAAGAAGCAAGGCCTCTATACTTCATTGCCTACCCCTAGTCAACCTTGGGAATCCATCTCCATGGATTACATGTCGGGCCTTCCTTCTACTAAGCATGGAAACAACTGTGTTTTTGTGGTCGTCGACAGGTTCTTAAAGATGGTCGTTATGGTGGCCTGTGCTAAACTCTTCTTTGAACGAGTGTGGGTACACTTTGGGATCTTGCAGTCTATCATCTCAAATCGGGACAGTAGGTTCCTCAGTACATTTTGTTCCAGTCTTTGGTCGATGCTGGAAATCAAACTCATTAAGTCCATGTCCTTCCATCCCCAAACTGATGGCTAGACAGAGGTTGTCAATAGGATGATCATACACATTCTGCACATGTACAACTCAAAGCATCCACGCACATGGGATGAGAGCCTCGCCTATGTTCAGCACAGCTATAACCGGGCTCTCCATAGCTCGACTGGCCACAACCCTTTTTAGGTGAGTTTGGGATTCCAACCACTATGTCCCATTGATGTGGCCATACCACTTGCAGCTACTCAGGCAGATTTGGCTCATGTCCAATCTGAAACAAATAAGGTAAACAGCTTCATTGAGCACATCCAACATATCCACCAGCATGTCCACGACATTCTAGAGAAATCAAATGCCAAGTACATGCAGCAACATGATCAACATCGGGTGCCACACAAGTTTCAAGTGGGCGACAAAGTCTGGTTGTATTTGCAAAAGGAACGCCTTACCAAAACCTATCGGAAACTCAGACCACTCCAATATGGTCCTTACACCATTACCAAGGTTGTGGGAGACAATGCATTTGAGCTCAGGATTCCCCTATTCCTTGGCTTACACCCAATATTCAATGTTGACTGCCTTCGGCCATACTTTCCACCATTACTAGACACATCCGACATTGCAGAACAGCTCACACCAACAAAATTAAATCCAGATTGCATGGAACAAGCTGCAACTGATCAGATCATGGACACGCAGATCAAGCATACTCGCGAGCCATTTTGAGTCCTAAACTTTCGGAGCCATTTTGAGTCCTAAACTTTCGGAGCCATTTTGTGGCCCTAAACGACGTTTTTTGGGAAAACTGGGAGCTACATGGGTCCACGAATCGATATTGTTTTTCCCAAAGTTGTAGTCCTCGGATAGATCTTTTTAACGAGGTGTTGTGCGCGTCAAACGGAGATGGTATGCCAAAGTTACGACCTCGGGAAGTTGATGTACCAATTTACCCAAAACGAGGCCCATAGTTTGGCGCTTCATCTCCTAGGGTTAGGGTTTTGGATGTTTAGGGTTTTCCATTGTTTCTCAACAATAAATAGCCCTTCGAGTCTCATTGTAAGACAGTTCAGATGCATGTAGCCACCACATCTCTCCTCAGAGATAAGCTATTATCGCCCAAGCTAGTTTATTTCCATTTCTATTTGTAAGCATATTTCAGTATTTTACATTAGTGAAATGAAGTATTGTTTTTATTGTATCTCTATATTTATGGTTATCTCTGTAATTTGTTGCGTACCTGTTTAAATCCGGATCAATGGAGGGAAAAACTCTGCCAACCATCTGTGTTTAGAAACACAAATGAGTCAATGAGACAAAAAACCACCTAGGATGAAATTCGTCTCCAAAATAATAGGCTTACCTAGGTTGTTACATACATATATGGTCTTACTAATATCATATCATTTACATTAAAATTATGCAGAATGGGTTTACAACTCTGACAAACTAACAATTGATGATGATGAGTCTAGGATGATCTGAATGTTCGAACATGATGGAATCTCTTTGCGAAAAAGTGTACTGCTATTGGGTAGTTGACACGGAGTTGTCAATAGTAAGTATATTAAATTCTCACTCATTTGGACTATTTGACGATTTGCATGTTATATATCTTCTGTTTTGAGTGGTTTATATTGTTGTTCTACATCAATTTTTTTTTACATATTTTACATTTCCAAATCAGTATAAAAGCAAACAATTAACTCCTCTTTTCACCCAAGACCCCATATAAGGCATTGGTTTATCTTCGGTTGGGTGAATTCATCTTAAGGAAATCCTCCCATAGCCACTAAAGAGGATGTTGGGCTTAAAGAGTGGGAACTCATGCGAGGTGACAAAGAGCTCTTGTCCTATGTGTGTCAATCTTAGTAGATTGCAATGAACTTAACAGCCTTGCTAGTTAGATCGGTAACAGTCACAATTTTTACAAACCCATAGGATGTTTTCCAGGAATTTAGACTGACCATTTTTTACAATTTCCCCAATTTTTAGGCAATTTTTTCATCAATGATTGAAACAAATCGGTGGCTTTCAAATGCCAATCCAAAATGAGTTGGAATTATTCAACAAAATATGTTGGGGGATAAACATAACAAAGCTATCGCAATTGAAGCCAAGAAGGATTAAAGAATCTAAAAGCATTGTGTCTGACAAATCCCTTTCAGAGTCAAAGAACAAACCCAAATTAACACACAAATCAACTAATGTCTATAAGTCAAAGAAACCAACAAAGTTGAATAGTGGGGACAAGTTGATAAGTAAGTAGTCATCCAAACCAAAGAAGCTGTCTGCACATTACTGCTCACAATTGACCAAGAACTCAAGTAGCTAGATGTTCACTAGAATTAAATTTACCATCATTGAGGGAGACATCTAAAGAGGTTGAATTGCTTCTAAGTTCTAATAGTAGTCCATCATACAATCATAGGAGGTGCATTCTACCAAAATAGACACATATAGATGCATAAAGTCTACATCATAAATATTTATAGCTAACATTCAAAACAAACAGCATATAGATTTTTATGACCTATGGTTAGATGCTCTCTTTGTAGAGGGACATTTTGAAATGTGGTTTCACATCTATAGAATGAAATTTTATTATATATAATAAAATTACAATTCATTTTCTGAGGGAAAAGAGAGAGAACACCACAAGATCCAGGAATTTTGTCCCGATATTTCTGATTCTGCTCTCTGGAGTCTGAACTCATATTGAAAGACAAAAATATAATGTTAGAAACCCAGTAATGTTCAAGACTTGCCTTATGACCATGAGAATTGCAATGTTCAATGATGTGACGTGTGCCATATGCAATGCTTTGTACTGTGGAAAGATACAAAATAGCCAATGATTTGTCATTGGTATCAAGTGTCAGGCCACAAATCATCCCTTTTGCCTTCGGATCTGCAACTGGAGATCTGGCATAAGTTTAAGAAAACTCATGATTAAATTTGCATTTCAGAAACACAAAGATCAAAAGGTATAACAAACTTAAAAGCATACTAAAAAAGAAGTACCATTGCTACTTTGATCATGTGCATGATTCGAACAGAAATTCAACAAAAGAAACCCATTAAACAAATTAATGCAATGCTTATTTTGTCAGACCAAGGTCCTTCAAGCTCATTCACGTTAATTTATAGAGTTAGTGATGTACTAAAGTGGAATGTTGCCCATAGGTGCATGGTCTAGCAGCAAGAAGCATCACCCTAGCTCCAACTGCAATAAATAACTAAAGTTCCAAGTTTTCTTCATCTGTTTCCTTGGAATAGTTGCTTTTACCTCTTGTAGCAACACTGGCCGCAATGGGACAGTTTAGGTTTCTTAAAGAACGCTTATAATTTTGTACATCCTCATTTGTCGCAAACAAATGTATTGCCTTATCAAAGGACTCTTTTGTGGAAGCATCCAAGGAAGTATTTGAACAAGTCAAAGTAACTCCCAGTTTTCTATAGTTGGCATAGTACCCCTTACCATTCATCAACAAATGACGAAAACACTTTTACCCATTGCTTTGTCCATCTTGTTCAAAAATAGTATCAAGGGTCGCAATTGTTGTGATTCATAAACTAGTTCCATAATTATTTTGTAAGACCTTCAGATGCATATACAGGTTTATCCATAATCGGTGGAAGTTGTCCCAAATCACCAACCAATATAACTGACCTCCCACCAAAAGGAATGTTAGCATTTTATGGGAAAGACTGGTGAAGTCTCGAATCATTTTTTGTTAATAGATTTCTGTTGAGATTTGGTACCTTGGAAAGTGTGTATGCCCACTTTACAACTGGCCTTGCATTAGAGTGAAAGGGGCAAAGAGGACCCACAAAGTGATTTTATGAGAAATAAACTCAAAGTTTTTTTATAAGATGACAAGTGTGCCTTTACCAAAACACAAGTGTGTTTCTTAAAAAGTACAAGTGTGTTTTCTCATAAAGTGAATTTTTGGGATCCATGTGACCATGACATGGACCATGATCTCAACCATCAATTAAGAATTGATCTGAGCCATTGATTCCTTATGAGAGCCTATAAAAGCAAATTGAGGATTAGAGGTCAGATCACTCATTCATGAGAGAGTCATTTATGAGCAGAAATAGAAGAGATCAAATCACTCATTCATGGGAGAGTCATTTATAAGGTGAAATAGAGGAGAGTTTTGACTTCTTGGAAGGCCGATTTTTTTTTAGGAGAGGTGGATTTTTGGCTGGAGATCAGGCACAAACATTGAAACAGTTGTGCAGGTGACATCAGCAGCCGTACAGGTGACAACAGCAGCATTTAAAGCAACAGTACAGTCAGGTCTGCAAGAGAATTAAATGATGAGGTTTTTCTCCATAAAGTCTGTTGGAAATCACTCCTTGAAGAAGAAATAAAATCATCTTTTATGGGTTTTCCCCTTGTGGGCTTTTCCCTAGTCTTTGACCAAAAATACTTGTATCATTTTATGTGCATGTGCATTTAATTTTTCAGTAAATGTATCAAAGATCTTGTGGTGAAATTGCAAATTTAATTTTCATTTTTCACAAGTAGTTTTTCTTCAATTTCTTCAAATGAAACTCATTTAATCTATCAAGAATCAAGAAATATTTCCCCTGCTTCGTCTTTTCTTGTAAGGTAATTAAATGTGAAGCTTGTGGACATTTTATCTCTTTGATTGATATTTGAAGTGCAAAATGAATAGTTGTTGCAGATATGTTGAAAATTGCAACCACTATAGGAGCTAAAAAAAGTAATGGACTCTTATAAAAAAGAAACTCAGTTTCAAGGGCATTTGTAATAGCTCCAATCGAATATGACTCTCATGCATCTACAATTCCTTGGATTATCATACGCAGTGGATCAAACCCTGATGTATATGTTGATTTTTCAATAGTTCTCTAAACTGATAATTGTTTCTTATGAATCTTTCTTAGATTGATCTTTTCTTACATTTATTGTTCATCATAAAACAAATACACATAGAACTTCAACAATAGAAAAAGAAAGCTAGAGGATCATACAGAGACAGCCACGCAAGAACACAAGAGTTTACCCTGGGAAACCCCACATGGGGGAAAACCCGAGCAACCTTTTCAATAGAGAAATCCTCAATTCAACAATGATGCATCTTAATCAATCACTAGGTCAAACCTTGTCCATCTTCCTAGTCAAGTCATCTTCCCACTGAATAGGTTAGGCCTTATGCCTTCTTTAGAATTCGGTCTGCTGCCACAGAGCTCTGACCTGCTGCTCTTCTTCACCACAAAAATTCAGCCTTCTTATTCATTCATGGATTCAACCCTGCAACTCTTGTTCATCACAGAAATTTCGACCTTCCACAAGGATTAGGAATCCATCCTTCAACAGAGATCTTCCACAAAAATTCACTACCTCATAGAGTATGTTCCTCAAACCTTTGCTTGTTGTTGATTTGGGGTAGCATCGGATGTGCTCTAGCCATGAAAATTGGTGGAGAGGCTAAAGCAAATGAGATCTCCAAGACCCAGAAATGGTTTGGACAGATTGTACTCGGTTTGGGAGATATTAAAATAATTAATATTTTCAATGGAGTTCCTAAGTCTAAACTTAAGAAAAATAAAATATTGACGGGTATTAATATAAAATTGGGTTAGAAGGTTCCAAAAGTCATGGATCAAGCCAAATCTAATCTTAGTTGTTGATTAGAGATTTAATCTCGGTCGTTGAAGGACCAATGAGAAAAGTATAAGAGGAGGCTTGAGGGTCAGTTGGAGAATACACCAGAGTAATCAGTCATTCATTTTGCTAGAGTGGGGTTGCTAAGCAAAGTTGAATCAGTGACCAGCAACAAGAGGCAGTGAGTACGAGGCAAAGAGGCAAAGACAATACTAGGAGACCAGCGCAGAAGCAGAAAGAGTGAGAGCAGCAGCCAGTCCAAGCTATGCAGAGGCCAGAGGGATTGCATCATCCACACAGAGGTTGTTGGAGTGACGTAGAGGGTCCCAAAGGCTACGCAGTGCCTCAGAGGGCTGACGCAGAGGGTCTGGGGTTGACACAAATCAGTAGAAGGCTGACGCAAAGGCTAGAAGGGCCAGCACTGAGCTTCAGTTATGCCGGAGAGGGTTTCGTGGGGCAGGTTTTCTGAATACCTGTTTCCGGATCTAGAGGTATTGCTACCGTGTATTTTTCTCTGTCGGGTGAGCCAGTTAGGCACCCAGTGGTACTCAGATAGACTGCATAAAAATATAACCCTCTGAATAGTTGCACCGGTTTTCCTACATTGGGTTTTTCCAGGAACATTTGTCCAAAAATAATGGTGTCACTTGTGTGCTTGTTTTCTTTTAGTTGATGATCTATAGATGTTGTGACTGTATTGTGTTTATTTCAATATTTAAATGTATTAAATAACTTGTTCGAATTTAAACAAGTAGAAGAAATAAATCAGCAGAATACAGATTAATTTTCTAACGGATAGACTTAGAAAATTCAACATGGTATCAGAACGTGGTTGAAGATCACAGGAAAACTGAAGGCATCAACTTAGCAGAGCATTTGCAGCAGATTGAGTTGTCCCGAGTGATAGAGTTGATCCTTGCAGAAAGCGACAGAGGAAGGAGTGAAGCAGAGGGACTATGTCATCAGTCTGGGCCAAAGAGAGGCAGCGCAGAGGCTGAGGAGGGTAGAAACAGGCTCACGCAGAGCCACGCAGAGGCCAGGTGCGCTGACATAGTTGGCTGAGGGAGTTGTTTTGCCGATGTTGGGATTGCGCAGATCCAAGAGGCTCAATCCTTCAGCTGTTGGGGCATAGGAGGTTGTGGGTAGTTTGTGGAGCGAAGTTGGTGGGGTATTGTGGTTAGAACAGTACCTAACAAGGCAAGACCAAGGTAAAGGGAGTTGTTGCCGAGGCGGATTTCTAGCCAAGGAATCCGGATCAGTGTTGCAGTTGCACAGACAATCGGAGAGGAGCAACTTGACAGTTGACAAAAGGATTTCCAGGAGGGAAATCGAGACTCATAGGGAGTCTAGAAGAGAACTGCTAGACAGGAAGTAGAGAGACTCGGAGGAGTCAAACCGAGAACTTACAGACGGGAAGTAGAGAGGTTCGGAGGAGTCGACAGAGAAGAGCAACAAGATGGTCGTGAATGGGCTAAGAGATCAAGACAGGCTGGACGGAGCGTCCAACTTTGTGGTCTAGAAGGCCAGGATCTTGTCCATTCTAGACGGACATTGTATCAAGGGCTTCGCATTGAGAGTGATGGCTATCCCAGTTGACCCGTAGCTAATGAAAGGTACGAGGAGGCAATGGCTAAGGAAAAGTGCATCATTCTTGATGGGGTCAAGGATCATGTGGTACCACATATTGCCGAGAAGGAAACGACAAAGGAGATGTGGGACACTTTGAAGACATTGTACCAGCATACTTCCATGCAGACGAAGATGCTCCCAAAGAAATAGCTAAGGTCATACCAAATGCAGAAGGGAGAGCAGATAGATGTCTTCCTCGGTCAGTTGAAGGAGATCCGTGACCAGCTAACTTCCATTGGGGCCACGCCAGATGAGGAATTGATAGTGAGGACCGCACTTAACGCAGTCTCCGAGGATTGGGAAATATTTGTCCAAAGCATACTGGGTAGGATGAGTCTTCCGGATTGGGAAGAACTGTGGGCATCTCTTTGTCAAAAAAAGATCAAACAGGTGACCAAGGCGGGGAGTAGCAGCGAAGGAGTCCGGATCAAGAAGGGAGAGGAAGAGGATGCAGCTCTGGCATTTGCGGGAATCCAGGAGAAGAGGAAGAAAAAGGACCTCTCCAAGGTCAAGTGCTTCCACAGTGGTGAACTAGATCATTATGCGAACCAATGTCCTAGGAAGAAGAGTAAGGGAGAGGCTTCTGACTCAAAGGTAGCGCCAGCGAGGGTGGAGAAAGAAGTCGAGGAGAATGACGATTGTGCCATGAGTGCTCATGTGCCACTTGAGAAGAAGTGGGGAGACATCGAGCTGTAGTCAGGAGGACTACAGGCGATGAGGGGCAAGATCCTTGAAGTACCCAACCTATTGGATTATACCTTGCTACGGGAGCCCTAAGGAGAGAGTAGCAGAATAGGCGGATGTGGGTAGAGACGGATGCGGATGAAGCGGCAGAGAGTGCTACAGTGTAGGAGTCTCGGGACAGCGCGAGGCTAGTAGGTTGCAACAGTGCGAGAGGAACGAGAGTGTTGCACCAGTGCAAGATGGCACAGAGAGGTGTGCAACGATGCAAGATGCAGGGAGTTGTTGCAGCAACGCAAAGGTCGGTAGAGGGAGCACTTGTTAGCGATAGAGGGAGCATTAGCATCGGGAGTGCTTCTAGCCTGATAGGGATGTCAGAGTTGGGTAGATCAAGTACTTACTTCTCAATAACTGAGTTGTAGTGCAGTAGCAATATGCAGAAGCAAAATGCAGCATGATGAGACGGGGAAGTAGTGCAGATGTAGTGCTAGGAGGATGGACCAACAAGATGCAACAGCACAGATGCAGAGGGAGTTGCCCTACGGATGCAGTAGTGGCAGTGGCAGGGCCATGGGGCAACAGTACAAGATCCAGCAGTGCAGAGGATGTTGGGCGGGGAGGCCTAGCATCAGCACAAGGACCGGTGTTGAATGATCCAGGTAATTCTCAGTGCGGAGTTTTACTAGAGCATAGTCCTTGCTAAGAGGGAGTGTTGATTTGGGGTAGCATCAGATGTGCTCTAGCCTTGAAAATTGGTGGAGAGGCTAAAGCGCATGAGATCTCCACGACCCAGAAATGGTTTGGTCAGATTGTACCTGGTTTGGGAGATATTAAAATAATTAATATTTTTAATGGAGTTCCTAAATCTAAACATAGGAAAAATAAAATATTAATGGGTATTAATATAAAACTGGGTTAGAAGGTTCCAAAAGTCATGGATCAAGCCAAATCTAATCTTAGCCGTTGATTAGAGATTTAATCTCGCTCATTGAAGGACCAATGAGAAAAGTATAAGAGGAAGCTTGAGGATCAGTTGGAGAATACACCAGAGTGATCAGTCATTCGTTTTGCTAGAGTGGGGTTGCTAAGCAAAGTTGAATCAATGATCAGCAACGAGGGGCAGTGAATACGAGGCAAAGAGGCAAAGACAATACTGGGAGACCAACGCAGAAGCAGAGAGAGCAAGAGTATCAAACAGTCCAAGCTATGCAGAGCCCAGTAGAGACAGCGCAGAGCCTAGAGGGACTGCGTCATCCACGCAGAGGCTGGCAGTGCAATAGAGGGTTGACGTAGAGGGTCCCAGCGGCTACGCAGTGCCTCAAAGGGTTGACACAGAGGGTCCTAGGGTTATCGCAAGTCAGCAGAAGGCTGACACAGAGGCCAGAAGGGCCAGCGTTGAGCTTCAGTTGTGCTGGAGAGGGTTTCATGGGACAGGTTTTCTGAATACCTGTTTCTAGATATAAAGGTGTTGCTGCCGTGTATTTTTCTCTATTGGGTGAGTCGGTTAGGCACCCAGTTGTACTCAGATAGACTGCATAATAATATAACCCTCTGAATAGCTGCATTGGTTTTCCCGCATTGCGTTTTTCTGGGGACATTTGTCCAAAAATAACGATGTCACTTGTGTGCTTGTTGTCCTTCAATTCATGATCTGTAGATGGTGTGACTGTATTGTGTTTATTTCAATATTTAAATGTATTAAATAACTTGTTCGAATTTAAACACGTAGAAGAAATAAACCAGCAGAATATAGATTAATTTTCTAACGGATCAACTTAGAAAATTCAACCCTTGCTGCCTCAGCCCTCCACTACCTCAAACCTTAGCTGCCTAAGAATTTCACTTGCCTCAGATGATGCAAGTTGCTTGGCTAAAAGGACGAGCGAAATAGTATCTTTATATAGTTTCTTTGGAGGTTGAATGGGTGTCTCTAGAAGTTGGGTCAACTTGACTGGGAGGAGGCAAACTTCATATTTTTAGAGCCCAAAATTCAACTTTTATAAATTCTATTTTTTCTCTTTTACAACCGACATGAAGAACATGTCTTTTAATATTTTTCCTTTTGACTCTAGCATGAAGAACATGCATTTCAATACATTAAGGGCTAAAAATATACATTATGAAGACCGACCATAGTTACAAAAATCCAAGACTCCCACTTAATTGGGGAGGTATTCATAATGACTATCTAGATGTTCTCATGTCAACAAATTTCTCTAAGAAAAGGTTATAACAATTCATCATCATCATCAACATCATCATCAACCTAGTTAGCAACTTTGACATAAGGTAAATCATTAGCATCAACCAGTGGCCACAATTGGTCGGTACTCCTAACCCATAATCTTGGTCAATACTCCTGACACGTATCATAACATTTAGCATCAACTAGTCATCACAACTCTGGTTAGTATCATTGACCCATAATCTTGGTCAGTACTCCTGAACTAGACTAGTCTTGGTTCACCATCCTAGTCAATGTCTTTTGACTTGTGGTAAAACTCCAGAGGCCACATTGTTATGTTCCTAACTAGGAAATTTAGTGATAAACAAAGCAAGCAGACAAACCAACAACGAGAAATGAGATACCATCACTAAACACCCATGAAAACACTGGAAATAGAGAACTTTTGAGCCATTTTATTAAATCATCATGGGGCAAACACAACAGTGAATGGAATGGTGCAGTTGGGCTTGTCTCCAAGGACAAGCATGACAAAACCCAGGTGAGCAAATGATGATCTGGGGGTTGCCCAACTGTTGCTCCAAAAGTGATCTACGCTTTCCAGAAAATTGCGTTGTCAAAGGATTCCAAAACATTTAGAATATATATTTTTGGTCAAAGGAAGGTTGAAATTAGCAGGGATGTAACATTTGATAAAGATGTTGCCCTTGGAAAAGCAAGGGACCTTCCTCCATCTCCTCCTCCTAAGAAGGAAAGTGATGATATGCATATTCTAGAATGTACTCTAATACCGGAATTCGAGAGAGATATTGTTGATGATCCCATGGAGCCCATGGACCCTTTAGATCCTCCTCAATGTGACCCCCCGCCAGGAAGAGGCCACTTTGGCTCTGTGACACATTACAAGGTGTTGAAACACATGCTACTACTTGTGGAACCTTTAGAGAAAGAAAGAAGCCATGCAGATATTAGGGTTATGTTGTAGAGATGAGTAATATGATTCAAGTTGAGCCTCACACCTTTGAATAAACCATGAAAGAACAAATTTGGAAGAATGCTATGATTGAAGAATATGAATCAATTATGAAGAATGATGTATGGGGTGTCATTTCGAGACCAGAAGGAAATCTATAGTGACTTCGAAATGGCTATTCAAATTCAAGCATGGAGCTAATGGAAGAATTGAGAAATATAAGGCAATGTTTGTGGCAATAGGATTCTCTCAAAAAGAGGGACAAGATTATGATCATATCTTTGCTCCTGTGGCATGATATACCGCCATTCATTCAATATTTTCCCTTACTACAAGTCAAGGATGGACCCTTCACTAGATGGATGTGAAGACAACATGCCTTCATGGCATGTTACAGGAAGAAGTTTACGTTGAGAAGCCATAGGGATTTGAAGTGAAGGACCGAAAGACACATGTTTGCAAGTTGAAGAAGGCATTATATGGCTTGAAACAAGCCCCCAGAGCATGGTACGCCCATATAGATAGTTACCTAGTGAAGCTTGGATTCACACGAAGCAGCGTCGATCCCAACATGTACTTCAAGGTGGTCCAAGTTATTCCCTTGATTTTGGTTTTATATGTTGATGATCTATTTTTGACAAGTTGTGAGCCCTTGATGATCGAGTGTAAGAGGAAGTTGGCCTTTGAATTCGAGATGAAAGACCTTGGACTCGTGCAATACTTCCTAGGCCTTGAGGTGTGGCAAAGGCCTAGTGAGATTTTCCTTTTACAGGAAAATATGTTGTGAAGTTGTTGGAGAGATTTGGAATGACAAAATGCAAGTCCCTGGCCACACTGATGGAAATGAATTTCAAGAAGTTGTGTAGAGAAGCTACAAGACCCAATTTGGCGAATCCATTCAAGTATAGACAGTGGATTGGGGCTCTAATGTTCTTAGTGAACACTCGTCCAGACATATGCTATGTAGTGAACAACCTGAGTTAATTTATGACTCAACCCCTCCATGCACATTGGGTTGCTTCCAAACACATTTTGAGATACTTGCATGGGACGATATATTCTGCCTCAACGGTACTCAAAGCTACAAATTTATGTTTCCTTCTCATCCAAGATATCATGGTGGATCGAAGGCGCTAATAACATCCTGATGTGCTCTTCCTATCAACAACATTTCCTGCCCAGTCAGCATCGGTATATCCATGAAGTCGAACATCACCGACAGATATTTTGTTGGTGATGTTCGACTTCATGGCTATACCGATGCTGACTGGGCAAGAAACGTTGTTGATAGGAAGAACACTTCAGGATGCTATTTTAGCCTTGGATCCACCATGATATCTTGGATGAGCAGGAAATAGAAATTTGTAGCTTTGAGTATTGTCGAGGCAGAATATATTGCCGCTAGCATGGCTAGCTGTGAAGCAGTTTGGTTGAGGAAGCTCTTTGGAGAGCTATTTGAGCAGATCCTAAACACTACAGCGATATATTGCAACAACAAAAGTGGGATCTGATTGGTAAAGAATCCTGTATTTCATGACAAGTCCAAGCATATAGAGATCAGGTACCATTACATTCGAGACATGGTGCAGAGAGGAGTCGTTAGACTCCACATCTCGATAGATGAGCAGATAGCAAATATTCTCATTAAGGCTTTGCCAAAAGGGAAGTTCTTAGTCTTCAGAGAGCAACTTGGATTGATGGATGTGACCCCTCCAGATAAGGGGCTTCGTTGATCAAGAACATTGAGCATAGCTCTTCCCCCTTGGTTGAGCTCCCAAGGTAGGAATGGAGCGTTGAAGGCTCCTAGGGTTGAGGGAACTCTGGACAATAGGTGTGTGTGATCCCTACTCTTGCAGTAGGTTGGATATCTCCACTATTGTCACCCATAGGGTGTGTGTGACCCTTGTCCGTTATGACAAGTCGAGTATCTCCCCATATCTTGGTCTAGCAAAGTATACCCTAGTTGGCATCATACCCACAAACCGGGCTTGTTGGGATTGTCTCTCCCCGTCTAGCCAATGGGTTGAGGAGGTTTGGGGCATATGATCCTTATCTTTGGTAAGTCACGTATCTCACCCAAACTCGAATTATGATGCAGGTGTTCTACCACATGACTCTTAAGGGTCATTGCTAGGAAGATCAATAGGCAATAGGATGGATATGATCCTTACCTCTTATAGCAAGTGGTATTTTGCCCATTGATTGCATAATGGGATGGTTTTGATCCTTGCTCAGTAAGTTGTATCTTGCCTATTGCTTGATATAGAGGGTTGCTAATTTTAGCTTAACACGTTCTTTGCTTAGGTCAGTTACTTCAAATGTTCCATATAAACCCAATCTTCATTTCCATTTCTTTCATTAGCAATCACATAAACCATTATCACATTGACAATAACTGAAGAAAGAACATAAATAACATATGCAAAAGACAAGCCAAGACAAGAGAACACGGGAATTGGCTCAAGCCAAGGAAAACCCCAAGATGGGGAAAACCCTTGATTAATTCTTCTTATTATTAATATCAAATGTTCAGCAGAGAGAGTACAAAAATTCAAAGTCAAGATTGACTGGCCAATTTGAAGATCCAATATCACAACCCTTAATCAAAATTGGAGCAGCCAAGTTGTGCCTTCTTAAGCTAGTGCCATACTGTTGTAGGAGCTTGGTCTGGTTAGGGCTACTTACAATCCATCAAGGAGTTACTTCATACTATCCAATCTGGACAACCATCCAACTAACATCCAAAACTTCACATACCTTATGATCACAAGTGCTAGACTCTACTGTTGTTGCTTTCTGCGCCTGGTTAGGGCATGTGGCACATTTCTACAGCCCTCACAAACTCACCCAAACTGCCTTCTATAGTTGCGGCCTCCTTCCAAGACAATCTAGCTTATTTCTGCTATAAGCCAGGGCTTAAGCTAGCCCCCAAACAAGCCTTCACACCAACCTATCTTAACCAAAGTAGGTTTGCAGCCTACCTGGGCAGAGATGCCTACCTTCTCGGCCCACTGTTCAGCAAGATAAGGCCTACGACCTACTTGAGAAGGACTCCATGTAGCTGTGACCCACCTAGGAGAGAGTTTCCACGCCATAAAAACATACCCAAACATTCGAGCCCTTCCCTTATGCCTGCAGTCAACCTCACAGATAACTCGAACCTGCAATAGGAGATAGATATGCCCAGATTCTTCCACGCCTTGTCCTCCAACCAACTTCGCTGCCACAGAGATATATTATCACAAGAACAAATGGGCAAGGATGTGTCCAATGAGGTTGGAGGTCACCTCTATATTTACAAATCATTGAGGGTCAAGAGACATGACGCTTAGGCTTCATGAGCCTACATGAGGGTGTGGCAAACCTTGATAATTTGCATGTGTGGGCTTTACTTCAAAAACACATTTCTCCTTGTCCAAATTTAGTGATCTTTAGGTCGATTTTGGTCGTCTCAAAAAGAGGAATTTAATGCAATAATTATCTCCATCAAATGAGTTGTCCAAAGTGGAATTTTGCCCTAGTTGCCAATTTTAATAAGGGTGGTTGCTAAAGCTCCCCTATGATTCTTCTTCTTTAGATTCGAGAATGATTCAGCAAATAGAGTCAAGCAGAGATGAGACATGATTTGATGACAAGATACTTGTGATGATCACATGATGCAATTGGAATTTCTTCCTCGCTGAGATAAGATAAGATAAGATAAGATAATTTTATTAATGTCCAACGAATGACCACAAAGTAGGTCAAAGGGACTGTCGATTACATAAGGGGTCGTGCCCAGTAGGAGAACCAATCGATCTCCTCAGAAAGACAGATACTGAAAGAAAGATAGGAAATAAAAACGAGGCGGGTTGGGAAGAGAGTATGGAGCTCCGATCCCGACCACGCCGACTGATCTCTAGACTGCGTCGTAGGATCACTGGTGAAGAAGACCCTGGGGACGCGAATGTGGGAGTCCGATACTCCTAACATCCGAGGTCGAGAGAGGAGAACTGTGGGTAGTTCAGTAAGGTTTGCTGGTTTGAAACGGTGGGCGCTGGTTGCCTCCCATTGTGTTGTCTCCGTGATCTAACGATCCTGGGCCACCTCTCGGGGAGATGCCTGGCACGGTTCTGCTGTTGGGCCCCCGTAGGCAAGGGGCTTCTCCTCTTAACTGAACGAGGGTTTGTCGATCTGTGTGAGACGGCTTGATCGGTACTCTCACTAGTTGATCTCTTAACTCCTCGGGCTGAGGGAAGTATGCTGAAGAAAGAGGTGATCTGACGAGTAGTGTTGGGTCGGACGGGAGGCTGGAGGATATGCTCTCGATGCTTAAGAGTCTCTTGGATATAAAGTGCGACTCATCTCTGGTCCGTATAGAGAAGCTGGATAGGGTATGTGGTCCTCTGAATAGACAGTGGTAGCGACCCCTGATCTCATAATATATCGGACAACCGAAGATGAAGTGCCATTCGTTTTCCACCTCCTGTGTATGGCATAGCCGGCAACTCCTGTCAACTCTCTCTATCTGGTGGTCTGTCTCTACCCGAAGCTTATGTGATCCAACTCTGAACTGCCCGAGGGGGATCCGAAGAGCATGCATCCAATGCCGAAGTGTGTACTGGGGGCGAACTATAAGCCCGTCTCTGATACTCAAGAAGTGCTCTGCATAGAAAGCCATCTTTGGGCGCAGTCCCCCGGGGGGTCAATCCATGTGACCTAGATAAACTGCCTGTAGATGTCTTCCTTGATGATCTTATTTAGTTCCTGCCTGAGGGCGAGTCCTCTGGGGGCGTTCAAGGAATACCGAAAGGGGGGGAGGTGATCTATATGGAGTCCCACTGCCTTGAGGAACTTTGAGACCCCTGTATACCAACACTTGGTTTTTCCTGGTTGGGTGCGGTCGATGGCCTCAGAAGAGCAGTAAGCTAGATAAGGGTACTTGTCGCGTCCTTTCAATGTGTCTGCGAAACTCCGAACTCGGTGGAGAAAGGAGACCAGTCTGAAGGCTGTCTCAAGGCAGAAGGGCTGTGCACCAAATTCGGCCAGTATGATTTGTTGTGGGATGGTACACTTGCAACGGATAATGCGTCGGAGGAGAAGGGTTTGGACTCTCTCAACTGCTGCCCAATCTTACTCAAGCAAGGAAGGGCCCCAAATTTCCGATCCGTACAGGACCGTGGGTCGGATCAAGGTGTCCATAAGGCTCAACTTTGACGAGATGTCCTGGAAATGATGGCGGAAACATTGTCTCTCTGATATGGCTAGAGAGCCATACCCCTTATTGATCCGAGGTTGCAGAGCTGGCCGCATACTGAACCGGGGACCTGAGAACTGCACTCCCAAGTACGTGTAGCTATTGGTAATCTCCACTGTCTCTCCCTTGAAGAGGAACTGGAGATCCTGAGACTTCTTCGTCCCGTTGAAGACTATTACTTTTGTCTTACTCAGGTTCACTGTCAATTTCCGGAGATCACAGAATAGTGCTAATGCATCCAGCTGCCTCTGGAGGCCTTCTGGTGATGAGGATAAGAGTGCAATGTCATCTGCAAAGAGTAAGATATAGATCAAAACCTGATGAAGATAGCAACCGTCAGACTCCTGTATGTGTTCCCGCAGAAAAGCTTCGAGCTCATCAATATATATCCCAAAAAGGGTGGGGGAGAGTGGACACCCCTGCTTAACTCTAATCATGCTCCGGATGAACTCAGATAGTCCCCCTACAGTGCAAAGACGACCCAGGACAGACTCGTAAAGACGCATAACAGCAGTCAGCCGGGAGTGTGAGGTATTGATGTCTTTGAGTCGCTGTAGAAGATCCTCTCTCGGGACTGAATCAAAAGCCTTCCGGAAGTCCACAAAGTAGCAGTACACCTTCGAGGACCGGTGGCGTGCTTCCTCGATCACAGCACAGAGTGTAAATATGTGGTCAATGGTTTGGTGATCTAGTCTGAAACCAGCTTGGCCTCTGGCCCTGAGATCTCTTTCTTCGAAATCGTCGGAAAGCTTTCTATGAAGGATAGTGGCATAGAGTTTAGAGAATGTGTGACCCACCATAATTGTCCTGTAGTTGTTGGGGTCCGAGGTATTCCCTGACTTATGGATGGGGTATATAATATGGTGGGACCATATGGGGGGAACCCATCTCGGACTACATGGTTGAAGAGATCTGCCAGGTATCCGACTAAGGGTCGTAGGCCATGTTTGAAGAATTCGGCTTGGAATCCTTCTTCGTCCGCTGCTTTGCTGCTATTCATCGCCCAGATGGCTTCCCTGACATCTTTATCAGTGAACAGGTGGCAGGAGAGGGGAGGAGATATGACTTGGATCTGGGACTGTCCAGGAATGTCGTAAAGGCGGGAGGTGTGATAGAACACGGAGACTGGGTCGAGATCATCGGGAGGAGGAGAACGCCGCGGGAGGATCTTGCCCCAGAATTGCTTGGGGGAATGGGTAAGGAGGGCGGAAAGCTCCCATTTTTGTTGGGAGATGAACTGTCATTTTTTGTGGCGGAGGAGGCGACGGTAGTTCTTTTGGATGGCAGAGTATGAGGGAAGGGACTGACGAAAGGCTTGGCAGAGATCCTGGTGGAGGAGTTTACACTCTGTATCGTACCATTTGTTCATAGGGGAAGTTCCTGTCTTGCGGGAGGTCAAGGTGGTCCGAAAGGAGTGGGGAAAGGATTTAAGCGCCGACTCCCAGATTGCCGAGGAGAGACAGTGGTATTTATCCAAAACAGTCTCGAGACGGGAGAAGTCAATTGTGTCGGGGAGGATTTGTCGAAGTGAGGAGGAGAAAATGTCGGGGTCACCCTTCTCAAAACAGAAGATGGTTCTACCCGGGGAGCGGGGTGGGGGGTGGGTTGGTCGGGGGGGATCAGACTGAAGGGAAAGTGAAAGCAGTGCGTGATCGGCTAGGGGGATGGGTGATACAGAGAGATTCCGGATAAAAGGGAGCAGTGTTCGACCGGTTAAGGCGTAATCCACCACACTAGCCCCACCTCCATGAGGCCTACACGTGAAGAAACGGGATTCTGGGAAGCGCGAGAGGCCATTCAAAATTATCAGCTCATGTGATTCGCCCAACTGCAAAAGATGTCTACCGTAGGCTGTGATGGGGCCCAAGGCGTCCTCTGAGATCCTTTGCAAGCCTACTGAAACCAGGTCCACACCCCTAGTGCAGAACACATCCTCGGAACGGTCATGGAGTGGGACCTGATGCTCCTTGGTAC
>APFE030022102.1:1334-19542 GCA_000404065.3 Pinus taeda
CCCTTCATTTCACTTCATTTCGACAAAATCCCTTGTTCCACACATCGGGATAGGTTTCACTCAAATGATGTTTCAGAGCAATCAAAGATGAATTTTAGAAAACTGAGAGAGGTTTTTGTCCACAACATGCCAAACAAGAAAAACCTCCTTCACTTTTTTAACAAGTGTCATGGTTTTAGAGAAATGTCAAAATTACAATCATTAGATCCAAGGTGGTTGGCCAAGGCACTAAAACGGAGAAGGAGGCCCTATCCCCTCCATATCTTGGCCAAGGCTTCACTCAAGGACCAAGGCACTAAATAGCCTAGCCACAGCACAAATCCCAAGAAATTTTGAGCATTTTGGGTAAATTTTGGTTTTTTCAGGCAATTTACAGGGTTTCTCCATTAACGGGTCTCACCCCCCGTGAGACCCTTCATCCCGGCAACTCGATTTTGCAAAAACTCAGCATTTCCAGATTTTTCATGGAAAGTTACACTTTCTCAGCCATTACTAAGAAATTTCACCAAGTTTTTGGCCTCCAGAAAGTCAAAAAACAAGCAAAAAATGACTTTCTGCCACATTTTTGACAAACAGAAAGCAGTCGTGGGAGATTGCAATTTTGGAGGGGCAAATGGCCCCCAAATTCAGAAACTCCACTTTGGTTGGAAAGTAGACATCCAGAACTTTCCAACAAGCCCACATTTGCCTCATTTAGACACCTAGAAGTACCTCAAAATCAGCTCCAAAGTAACGCGACCCGTCAGGCAAAGGTACGCGACCCGTTGGGCAGTTTTCATAGGAATTCATCTACAGCTCAGGAATTCGCCCAGCTTTGACCAGTTTTGACTTGAGATGGGATTTTTCACCCTCTTTGATGTAATTAATGCATTTTCATGTTGACATGACACTTATTTACCTATTCTAGAATATTCATTCATGAAATAGCAAACATTTAATGAATGAATTGGTTTCCTAGTTTATAGAGGCAAGTTGTTTTGATTGCCTAGTTTTTAGTGCTAAGTTTAGAAGTGGTTGAAACAGCTCCTAGGATAGTGAGCTCGACCCATGTAGGCAGGGAAAGAGGTTAGATGATCTATATTATGTACTTTCTTTCTCATTTTCATGGTTGGACTCTTGAGGGAGAAGCTATCATTGTATTATTTCATTGTATCTCTGCAATTTTTGGCCAAGGAAGACCAGGGTTTTGCAGTCCTTTTTGGGATTCTTGTGGTTACATGTATTGATGGTGTGTTTCTCTATGTACCTGTAAGAGTTTTATGTGAATCATTTCCTTTCTTTTCCTTCCGCACATTAAGCAAACGAAGTGTTATAGTAAGAATTCATGATTGTCATGCTCTGCTTTTAAGTTTGTTTAATTTCAATGTTTTCTATTGTTTAAGGAGAATTCAAAGTTATTGTTTTCTCTCCTTAACTCCTCACCTGTCATTCCTAATCATCCACCTCAATCAAAGGCATCAATATTGTCTCTTACCTCGCCCCAAAGAACCCCCTGCAGAAACTGTGTCCAATCCCCGCACCCAAAATTGCCATCCCCTCAATTTGCCACCAAAAACCCTAAAAACCCCAAATCAACCCTTTTGATCAGTTTACTAGCCTAAAATCAGTGTTACCCTATTGGTCATCTCATCCATTGAAGATTTTACGGAGATTGACCGGAGAGAGCCTTCTCCTGCCCCGTAGGGCTAGCTACGAGGCTAAATGGTTTGATGTTGCCTTGAGGTTTGCCTTTTTCAGCCTGAGGTGAAATTTGAAGCACTAACATAATACACATCTATTACACAGCCTCAATACATTGCCCTCATACAAAGAGAGGGGTTACCTTCTAGAGCAAAAAACCCTAAACTAAACATAAGTTCTACCGTCAGATCATCTGCCTAATAAATGGCCCAGATTGACTAGAAATTACTATACTTTTACAAGGCAATTTTACATCTGTTTTTAGCTTCGAGGGCGCTACCCTTGAAACCCCCACCAGGGGACCAGTAGCCCCCGGACCCCCCAACCGGGGGGGAAAAGTCCTCCCCGTGTGGAGGAGTGTACAAACTTCCTGGGGTATACATACAGCTGAAACAAAGACCTCTAAATAATCATGCTCCACACCCAACAGAATGTTGTCTTTAATATGTCATTTGGATGCACAAGGATTTGATTATATCCTAAGAACCCATCTAGAAACGACATTAATTCGGAACCTGGAACTGATTGCAGTACCTGTTCCATAGTAGGGGAAGAAAATTATCCTTTTGGGAATCTTTGTTTAGGTTTCTAAAATCGATGCAGATCCTAATATCACTGTTCTTTTTCCTCACAGGTACCATATTCGAGACCCATTTAGAATGCCTAACAAGGAAGATTATATTGGCCTTCAGAATCTTGTTAATTCTGATTTCATTTGACTTTCAAGGTTCGGGTGAATTTTTCGAAGCTTCTACTGAATTGGTTTTTCATTTGAAGTATGGTATATTGAATTATAGAGGTATCATAGGTTTTGAGATTTGCATAATCCCAAGCAAAGACACCTTTATGTGTTTTCAATAACCTGATGAATGATACTTTTTCTTGAGATCTTAGGTCAAGACCTAGGTTGATATTTTGAGGTTTCTCATTTGATCCTAGGTTCACTACTTCAAATCTCAGAGTACAACTTTGAGATTTGGAGTTAGTAATTTTCTTGAATATATCTTTCAAATCATAAAGATCTGTCATTTTAACCAAAGACTTAGGAATTGGGTTTAGATCAGAATTATTTTTTATTTCTATATCATGCCTATTCTCGTCTAAGATCTGATCTTCATATGATCCTTCTGATGTAAGGAAATGTACTATATCTGCATCATTATTGAACACTCTCCAATTTGTTATATTGTCGGGAATAGATGGCCTAAATATTAATTCTATTGGAAATCTATCTAGACTAAAGTCTTCTGATGGTATAAATCTAGATGACACATTGGCAAGTAAGTCATCACTTGCATTTTGGAATCTAGGGATTGAACAAATGTTGAAAGCAGAAAAATGAGAAGTCAATTTCTAAGCTAAAGATTAACAGTGTTTAAGATTCCCAGAAATGCAGTGAATTTTATTTCTCACCTGTTTCACAATTATTTCAGAATCACCATAGACTCGAAGGTATTTGACATTAAGATCAATGGATTTATAGAGTCATTGGATCAATGCTTCATATAGTCATTGGATCAATGCTTCATATTCGGCAATATTATTTGTACACTCAAATTCAAGTCTGCATGCCAGCTTAATTTTCTCTCCTTGCGGATTGATCAAAATGCATCATGCACCTGCACCATCTTCTGATGTAGAACCATCAAAATAGAGAGTCCAGAACATAGAGTCATTATAAACTTGATCAACTAAATTTAAACACTTGGAAGCATCTGTTTGTGAGAAATTCTCAATTTGAGAAACTACAACATTATCTAAAAAGGTAGACTTTTAAGCATTAAAATATCCTAAAGAGGACTCCGTTGAATAGTTTCCAATGATGTTATTAGTGAAGACAACATGTTCATTGCTTCCCTCGAGGTTTTGGACTATATACTTCATAAAATTTTCTTGGTCTACCCTGATTTGGTTTGGTTTACCGTTGTGTGGCAACCACATGTGAGACTAGTCAGTTAAAAAATAACCGTGCAACTTTTCAGACCAATCCCTACTAAGAATCAAATTATAAAATTGAGGGATATCATCCACCAATATATCAATTATTTGTGAAACTTTTGGATTAGAGGAAAGCCTAATTGAAACCGATGTTATTTCTCCAAGTACCTTTACTTTCGTTCAGTCTAACTAAACTATGTGTATTGCAGATTTTTGAGGTGTAATGTTCAATTTAGTACACACAGCACTTGGCATTATGTTTGCAGAGGCTCCTGATTCAATAAGGCAGTTATGAAAATTCCTATTGAAAATTTCATAAGCAGAAAGGGAGGGACATGAGAAATAGATTGATCACCAATCAAAACTAGATCGCAAGGATCTACTTTATTTGAGGATGAAGGAGGTTTTCCCATATTGTAGGCAGCTTGAGTAACTACAAAAGATAGCAAGGGAGATAGTAGAACTCCTTTCAATTCTCTTAACAAGATTTTCTGATGTTGTTTGAGTTTAGTGAGCTCATGCAACGTGATGTTAGCTCTGGTCTTTTTCATGTCTTCCACTATATTTTATTCGACCATATCCGAGATTACCAACGTTTTTGAAGCATTCAGGGAGTGTGGAGGAATAGGATCAGTTTGGCTGGTTTTAGATTTATTAGTTATTGTTTTCTCTTTTGTAAGAGTAACGGTTTTTTGCTTCTGATTAGTGGTAGAAATGTTAGGAGAACTTTTGCTTTTGGTAGTTACTGGCATTCCTTGTGCCTCTTCTTCAATTGGGAGAATAAAATCCCACATCCCATTTAGTTCAATTTCTTCTTTTGTTTCATCTTCTTCATCGTTTGGTGAATCTTCTGTTGATTCTTGGTCAGATTCAGTATTTGAAATGGTGTTTGGAGGTTGTGATGTAGAAGAGGAGTTCTTTTTGAATGATCAGAAAGGTCTTTTAGGAGCAGAAGATTCTGCGACCTGTTTTTTAATTTCTACCATTTCATTTGACATTGTTTTTAACACTTTCTGAAGGCCTTCCAGATCAAAAGGGTACTTTGAAGTTTTCTTTTTATAGTCATCTTTAAATGTTACTTTCTTGGTATTCCTCTCATCTGTTTGTGATCTTTTTTCTAAAGCTAAGATTCTTCTTTCTACAGACAGGACTTCTTTCATGTTTTCTACAAGGGTATCCTTATTGGCCCTATCTACAAAGATTGCAATATTAGAAGGAAGAGATGATATATACCATTCTATTTGTACATCTACATCATGTTTAGAGGCAGCTGGGATTTTGTTTAGCAATTTGTTAAATCTGGAGTTGAAATCTTTGATCTTTTCATCTGTATTAGCTTTTAAATTAGAAAGATCATTGATCAAGGAAACTACAGTTCTGTCATCACTATTTTTTGCAAGAAATACCTCTTGAAAAGTATCCCAGTCTCTAATTGAACCCCCTGGAAGGGAAAAATACCAAGATCCAGCGGATCCTTGGAAGGTATAAGGAAACAGTCTCATTACAACATCTTCATGTGCAACCCCATTGAGATTCATGGCTAACATAAAATTATTTAGATGTTCTTCGACCGAAAGAGCATCATCAGCATTATACCTAGGCAGCCATTTTTCTGGCTTTGCTGGGAGCGCATTTGGATTTGCAACGAATACAGCACCAGGAAGTTCAGTCCAGAAGTAGGTATAGATGGCAAAGAACTTACTACTGGGTTAGTACTAATAATTGTAGTACTAACAGGGGAAGTGGATATTTGGGAAGTAGTGGATTGAGTAGAACTAGATGAAGAAATAGATAGGTGGAAAGGTGAAGTGATCTTGCTAGTATCTAATTCGGATACTGATGAAGTGAATTTCCCACATCGTGGAGGGATAGGGAACTCAAAAGGAGTGACCCCAAGTTTCTTACTTTGCAGTCTAGTCAATACACCAGTTTGTTGTAATAAGGAGGTAACACTTTCTTCAGATAATTCAGGTCTCTCCAGCTTCTCAGCAGAAATGGATATCTATTCCAGTTTCTGTGTTAAAGAATGAACTTTGAGATATTAGGGAATATAATCTAGAGATCGTGGTTTCCTTACTACTTCAGGAGATGAGGTAGATGTTTCTACAACTTCAGATTCTTGGTTAGGAGATTCTGAATGAGATCTAGAAGGTATAGAAGTGGTGGAGACGTTTCAAATCTTGTGAATGCTTTCCAAATGATCTTTAGGTTTATATACCATTCATAGCTAAAGGCCCTCCTTCTAGCACCAAAATGTTGCGGCTTTAGAATTCCGCTGCCAAAACATGGGGGATAACCACCCGGTCCGGACCTTAAGACAGCTCCTTTTCCGTTTAAAGTGGTGGCTTCGACTAGGGATAATGGGACCAGTTTCCCAATGTGGGTTTTAGGATGACGGTGGGTGGTTCATGAGTGTTTTTACAATAGAATAATGATAATCTAAGTGACTTATTCTATGATGCAATTTCTCTAACTTAACTTATTCTAATATAAACCCGGGTGTTCTTGCATGGTATGAGATCTACAAAGGTATCCTTTTAACATGTGATAATAAAGATGAACATAATTAAACGGAGATAATAGTTAGTCAAAGGAATTTATAAAATATATCGCATGTCTAATGAGTTATATATGAAAATCAAAACTTCATTTATAGCATTAATACAAAAGAGCAATTAATGCTTCACAGAAACAATAAATCTTATATATAACTCATGAAAAGAAAGTTTGCCACTAATGAAATGAAAATATAATTATTCATACATGATAATAGTACTAGAAGTATGAAGTTTTGCTCATTTGACAAATGACATAGACCAAATTCTTCCTTCAAATCAAATTGTCTTCCAAGAATATAGAAGTGCATCAACAAAGGAAAGTAGTCTGATATCTAAAAGAAAAGATCATGTTCCATCATTTCACCAAAGCATTCACAAAGTTACAATAGTGAATTCTTTGTGAATGTTTTTCATAAAATTATGGACCCTTCTCTAAATGCATGAGAAGGGTATAAATAGTATTCTAGCTATGTGTGCAAAAATATATTATACAAAGTTTGAGGAGGTTTCAAACAACCTTCCTCCTACATAGGTAACTAACTCCAAAAATAAATAGAGATCAACTAAACAGAACTAAGAGGATGGTTTTTTGTCTACCAGCTTATCCTTTAAATTGCAAATACTGATAATCCATTAAATTTTAGGAGGTGGCCCAAAATGAGATTTGAGTTGTCCTGTAAAGATTGCATCGGCAAGAGGTGGAAGCACCCTTTGAGTCACATGGAGGGAACAGTTGAGGGTCATGATCTAGCTATGTGGCTTGACCAAATACTGCCAATAAGACTCCCAGTCAATCGTAGTCATTTTCGTAATTGCATCTCTTTGTTTCCCCGCTTTTTATTTCCAATCTTTACTCAAGGCAATTAAGTCATACATTTCTTTCGAATTACCCTCTTTCATGAGATTGGTAGCGAACAAGGTATGCTTTACTACCTTAATGATGTTCTTTCATACTCAAGCTGCCTTTGCATTTGCCAGCTCAGCCTGTTTTATCCTAGCAGCCCAATCAGTAAAGAGGATGTCTTTGTGAGTTTCCTCAATCTCGGGTAGATTGGCCTTCTTTCCCTCTTCGAATTCGTGCCATTCAATGAATTCGGAGATTTTGGTGTTTAAATCATTAAACTCTGTTCTCCATTCAATGGCTCTGTTTATGAGTTGGTCGCTGGTAATTAGGTAGGGAGTGATGTGTGACAACTTCTGGCATAAATACTCTTGTTGCTTGTTTAGAAGATAATTTAGTTCTAGGGCCTCTTTGACGAATTCCTCAGTAGTAGGGACATCCTTGAACCTGCCCAAGGATTGTTGTAATTCCTGGAGCTGCATGTTTTTGGCCGATGGGTCGGCTTCATGGCTTATTTTCAAGACTTCCATCTCCTGATGCATGTTAGGTTCCTATAATACTAGGGATCATAATTTTGAATTGACTATGTTAAGTCTTGTAATATTGTACATACCTTTGCTTTTCTGCAAATGTTTTCCGATATTAAAAAATGTAAAGAGAGTATGTCCTAAAAAAAATAATCAAAGGACAAAAAGAAACACATATCAAAAAATAATATTAAATATGAACATTGCCAAAAAGAGATAAAATTAGATCATGAAAGTGTGCACATTCAAATGACACTCCTCTTAGTTTACTTTTTGCAAATAAGATTGTGTGCAACTTGTCAAAATGCCGAATACATTAATTTATACATTGCAAGATCGATCAGGAGGAGAGCGATGGAGGCGACGCAAGGAGTCAGGGTTTCTGGAGATTTGATCTGTGTCGCTGTCGCGACCACTGCAGATCTGGTTTGCTTTGGAACAGATGGAAGCTGGATCGTTGAAGATCCAAAGCACAATGCCTCTCTCTGGTACCAGACTGGATTATTCCGTCCAAAGAACAAAGGAAAGTTGCCTGTGGCCAGCGAACGGCATACTTTATTTGTCCGAGAGCCCAGATCCCATTCAGGTATTAGTTTTTGTTTTTGCACAGATCTGCTAGCAGCCACACTGGACGCGCTCTCCTTCGCATACGCCTTGCATAACTCAGGCAGATCTGCCCGTGTGAATGGGAAGCCAAGGTATATGAAGGGCACCAGATCCCTATTTGGCGTACTGTGGAGCCGATCTATTGAGATAGGGCCGTTTCTTTTGGTTGAAGATACAGTAGGGGCTGGGAGAATGGAGTTTTCTTGGTATTTTGGGTTTCTTTTGCAGATCTGGGCATACAACATCTCAATGCATCGCACAATCAGAGGGTTCGGAGACTACCAGTGATCAGATATGCAATGTGTGCTGCTGGACAAGGGTGAAGCGGAACGGCTGGAGAATAATATGTGCGCGGAAGCCAAATAGACTGGGGACGGCCAGATCCGGGACTTTCACAAGAACATCATTGCTGGAAGAACTGGATCTACAGCAGCCCGCATCGAACCTGCGAAAACTGCGTTGGATAAACCGACGGTTGGAAATGACCTTCCCTCTTGGGTCGAATACTGCAGAATAGGAGCGGATCTATCAGATCCGGTCAGATCCAGACATAAGCAAAACAGAAATCTGTCAGATCCAGAACACAAAGCAGACACAGCGGATCTGAAGCAAATTTTTATCAGATCAACAGAAGGCAGACACGTTTCTGTGCAGATCTGGGACCGGATGAGTGTCTTGGAGCTAAAGAAAGAGATCCAGGACAAAATAGGGACTCCAGTTGCATTACAAATCCTAATATTTTCTGGGCACTGCTTGCAGGATCAACATACACTCCAGCATTACAGGGTGGCAAAGGACTCAACTATTACCCTCAATCTCCGGCTGCGAGGCGGAACTAAGGGAGCTACCTCAAATCCTATAGGTACCTACCAAGATGCAGCCAAAGGGAAAGAACCTCCAAAGGGGAAAGAAGCTACAACTGATAACGCACCCCCGGGGCAGTACATTGTGGATCAAGCGCCAGAAAATCCATCCATCTTGCTGGATTTACCAGAGGTAAAATACTTATTCTCAGATCTACAGAAAAACGCTGTTATTTGTAGATTTAACGGCTTCTGGCCTAGAACCAATGCTTTGTACCAATGGATCTACACGGTTTGGACAAAAAACTGTCAAATAAAACTATGCTCAAAGGGTTTTTTCATAGTAACCTTCCTCGCAGAAGAAGAAAAGGAAAAAATCCTCAACGAAGGGCCATGGTTCTGGGGCAATGCGGGACTGTTCATTACCCCATGGTTTCCAGAGTTTGATGCCAATACTATGGTGGTATCAAGGATGCCAGTATGGGTAAGGTTGCATAATCTTCTGATACATTTTTGGCACTACAGAGCCTTATTAGCTATAGGGAATGCCCTTGGAAGAATGTTAAAGATTGATTCAGAGAGACACATAAAAGGAATCTTTACCTTTGCCAGGATATGTGTCGAGGTAGATCTTAGCCAAGGACTACCTGAAAGCATCATTCTAAATCTCAACAATTCACAGTGGAAACAAACTCTGGACTATGAGAATACAGCATTGAGATGCAGGGGATGTCAACAAACAGGTCATCTGTTCAGTGCATGCAAAAGTCAAAACAAGAGCAAGCCCCACCAAAGGAAGCCAAAAGGATGGCAGAACATAGATGACGTCGTAAAGAAGAGAGCAGCAGAAATCAAAGCCTCATCGAGGAAAAAAGACGAGGAAACAGAAGCAGAAGAGGATGATATCACTATAGAGGAAGATGAAACAGGGAACCAGAAGGAAAATACAACAGACAACAAGACTTCACAGGTTCAGATGACAAGCGTGGATCAAAGCATGGGAGGCACCAAACGGTATCATCACTCAGACACTTCAGACTCAGACAAAGAAACAGGGCCTCAGAACGTTGAAACACAGTTAGTCATGGCCTCGATCGAGCCCACTCAAGGAGAGTAGCGTAAGGTCGAAAAGAAGAAGGGGAGAAAAACTTGAAAAATGGATTTGTTTTGTTTTGTTGTTGTTGTTGTTTTTTTTTTTTTTTAGTCTCTCTTCTCTTCTCTGTTCTTATTCTTTGTGCACGATTGTGTGGGGTGCGAAAGCACTCGAGCCCAGGTGGCAACTTACGGAATGCTTCATTGCATCTGCTAGTGTAACTTTTCATTAAATTTTTTAATAAAAGGTTACCGGTTTTTTCCTTGGAAAAAAAAAAAAAAAAAAAAACTTGTCAAAATGCCACAATCCATGATGATCAAACAGTTTAATCTTGATTCATTCATGGTTTAAATTTCATGTTGATAGATAGAGAAATAAAGATCTAGCCAGACTGTTTAATCTTGGTAGATCAATAGTTAGGTAGAGAATAATAAGGAGCTCATCAGTTTAATATAAGTCCTTGGAAGTTATAAGGTTAGAATTAGATAATTTGCATATCAAAAGAAAAAGGAATAAAGGGTCAGCAAGCTCAAATGCACCCAATAAATAAAGAGAAAAGTGCTAGGATAAATAAAGGGTAGGTAAAAGATGTTTTGGAATGCACAAGGTTGCTAGCTCAAATGCACCTTCATCATGCTTAAATCTTATGTTTCATGTGCTGGAGGAACTATCAAAGGAAAGAGGACATTCACAAAAATTGTGTATTACTTTGGGTATTTACCCTAAAAGGTTCTATATGATTTTAGGCCTAAATACTATAGCTCATTCACCAATTTCCCCTCATTTCACTCAACCCCTTGCATGTCTAAAATTCCCTCCATTACCCCTTCATTACTTCTCATTCACTAACTTTCCCTTCATTATGACCCTTCCCTTTCATTTCCCTTGTAAAAACACCCTTTCCCCTCATTTTAACCCTTTTTCCCTTTGATTTCACACTTTTCCCTAGACATTACCCTTTAGAAATCATTTTCCCCTTATTAATTTTCCTTTCCCCCTTAAAAACCCACTAAACCCCCTTATCCTAAGTTATTTCCTAACCTACAGTCCTGCTTTATGTATATTACCCCCTGACTTTATAAATCTTGACCCTCACTAAACCTTTGAAATATATTTAAAACCACTGCATTGTTTATTATCCTTAGGCCTCGCCAACCACACCCCAACTCAACCCTTGCAACTTCGCTTTGCGATAACCCTCCGATCTCCCATCTCCGGATCCGAGGGCCCATATCCATATCGTGTGCTCCCATCGTCTAGAAGTTAAAATCCCAAAAGCAAGCGAGATTCGTGTAGGTTTTAACCCCGTACAGAAATTACCTACATACGAATTCTAAAACACAGAAAATAAACAATGCAAGAGAATAACACATAAAACACATATACACAGATTTTCCCCTGGATCCTAAAATTGGGACTACTAGATTGATTTTTCATTTATGTTCCTTTCAATGTTACAACACATATTTATACATGTTGAAGCATCTAATACCATGGACTGAAAACCATCACATCCAAAACCATGGAACGAAAACTATCACGTCCAAAACCATGTGTGAAAACCATAAGTAGGTTTGCCCAACCTAATATAGGGTCCAAAAATTTCGGGCTACCCGCCCCCCTCAAACCCCCTATGACCCCCCCATTGCGTAATCGGTGAAATGAAGGGGGGGCTTCGCCCCCCCTCTAACCCCCCGATTAACTACGTGGGCTAGTCGTGGAAATAATATAACACAACCCAACAATTCGTGGTTTTACCTAAGTGCCCTTTTGCTACATGGCAGCCCCAGGTTATATCATGTGCTCTCAAAAAATACCACCCTCCACTCCAAAGAGGTGCAATATGCCACAAAACCACCTCTCATTCCATGGCAGCCCCCTCTTAAGACCAACCTCCAACTGTCTCCTCCTACCCTAAAGCCTCCTTCGACTACTTCACTGTGTATCCCCAGAAGCCCTATCATCCATTGTTGTGCCGTAAACCATCTAACTGCACCTACACAATGTGAAAATCATAGAGTTTTTACAATATGAAATTCCACCATTCCCTTACCTCTGTTTAAAATGAATAAATGAAAAGACTTTTCCAAACAGAATTGAGCCATCCACAGTCCGGACTCCATCCACAAACATCTCAGTTCAATAAAGCCATTGATTGCCTTCCCCGCAGACCTATGCTTTATTAATGATTGTTTTATTTTGCAGGTGATTAGCAGAACATGAGCTTGGACAAACAGTTTTGATGCTAGTTCCAAAACCTGTTTACTCCAAGATTCGCAAGGAAGTGTATTCAAAGGCTCTATTCAGAAGGAAAAGACAATTATCACAAGGCAAGGTGAAATCAATTTACAGGCATGGTGAAATCAATTTACAGGTGTAAAAACATGTTGCAGGTAAAAGTAAAAGAGTAAAGTAAGAATACTCTTCCAACCATACAAATCAACACATGGTCCAGGCATTCTACAAGGGTAAAAGGAATTTACATACAGATAATTTACAGAGGAAGGAGTAATAGGAACAAAACTACACATGGTTTTGTGAATTCATGGAAAGAGAAAACAAAACCACGAATTGGAAACAACACATGGTTTTGTAAAAAATTAATTATAAATTTCATTTAAAATATTTAATTATAAACTTCACCTCTCTCTCTTTCTCGAGGCTCATGCTTTAGGGGGCATCTGTTACGCAGTAATTTGTCACCGTTGGTCACCGTCCTTGTTACACCCCCCGCTGTCACACATTGGCGGACACATTTACGGACCTGTGACCAGTGACATAACTTGAAAACACTTGCATTGAGGTCTCCTGAGTATGAAGTTCAATAACCCTGAAGACACCCTCTGAAGATTAACCTTGGAAAATGCCTTTTTCCCATTAGCGCGGGTCCACAGTGTTTTAACCCACGCCAATGGCTCAGTCCCTACAAAGAGGGCGCGCCCATAGACGCTCTGTCCCAGAGCACGGCCCGCGCCACACAATTTGGGCATGATTTTTGGCCAGCGCATGCTAGAATGCTTTTTCCTCCGTGACTCACCCAGTTCCCTGAAGAAAAAAGCCCACAAAAGCAGTCGACCGTCGGCTTTTCTATCCAAGGAAACTCAACTCAATGGCTATTATGGGACATTACCAAAACTCAGAATGTGTCCACATACGATGCATATCTCCTCTCTCCCCATCTATAAAGGCCTGTCTCCCCATAATGAACAGGCTAGTTTTTGGAGGCAAATGTTAATAGTGCAAAGAGTGAACAAGCTAGTGAGAGAGAGATAGTATTGAGCTAAGAGCTAAAAGAAAGGTTATGCTGCCGGATTGTGGAGAGAGAAAGTGACTTTGCAAGACATGTCAGACTGACTGCCGACCCAGCTAGAGGAGATTTGCAGCGTCAAGCCTTAAGTGGTTGTAATTTCTTCTCTCTTTTCTATTTAATGATAAGCGACTGTTATTATGGTTCCATTCATGTGTTCTATTGGTAATATGTGAATTATATCCTGCTTGACTGTTATATAGCTGTACGATTTTGGGATTGTATGCTTGTTTGTGGGTTGTTCTTCATTTGTGCAGGTGTCCATGCGTGGAGCGCAAGGATAGCGACCGGCCAGAGCTAGAGGACAGGAGCGACACTTCTCCCACGGCAAACAGCGTTGGATCCCAGGTTGGTCTCCCTGATCGACTTCTAAATTGTATAGTTAGGAACTTGCATGCAGCGTGATTGATTGTTGCTAGACCCCTGTGGGGCTAGTGGGATCCACCTCTTTCCGCAGAGGGGATTTACCTCCACAACAAATTGGCGACTCCACTGGGGAGTTTGTCTATTGATTGTTTGAGTTATATTGTCTGATTTGTAAATCGAGGATGGAGCCTGAAGAGCGGCCAGGCAGCCTTCGAAACACTTCCGCTATGCGGAAGTGAAGTAGATCAACGCCCCTTCAGTCCATCTCCGGGTTGATTTACAAACTGGACAGTATCGACCTTGCTTCGCATGTCGTTTTGTTGTCATTTTCTTTTCTGAACAATTTCTTTGCTTATAGTTCTTGCTATCCTTCACTCACTAGCTCTGTCTAGTTCCTTTTTCTTTTTTTTTTGTTGGCAAGTTCCCGCCAGCGCGGTTTTTCTCTAAACAGTCGCGCTGCTGGGCGCGGTCTGCCTTCGGACAACTCGCGCTACACTCTGTTTAGCGCGTGTTGCAGGCTCACAGTCGCGCCTCTGTCTTTTTGCCTGTCATTTTCCGCCAACGCGTTTTTCCTCTGAACAGTCGCGCTACTGGGCGCGATCTGCTTTCGGTCAACTCGCGCTACACTCTGTTTAGCGCGAGTTTCAGGCTCACAGTCGCGCCGCATTGGTTAGATCTGTTTATAAGCCTGTTGGTCAGTCTCTGATGCTTGGATCTGGTTTTTTGCCCTGTGTATGCCTTCTGGGAGTCTTTTAGATTGATAACTGGCTGGTGCTGTCTCGTCCTTCGGTTGTTTGCCATTGCTTTCCGATTTCACATTTTGTTCTTTTTGTGTTATCAAACCTCCCGTGGGATTGACGATTTATATACCCAGTTCTGTTATCATCAGACTTTTATATTCTCCTAGTGGTTATATCAGTTTTTGCACTTCATGTTGCAAATATCTCGCTTATAGCCTACTCATTTTTCTTGATTTCGTGGTAACTTAGCTTACATAGTTGCATGAAAATCTTGTTTCTCTTTTGCTTTGTTGGGTTGATTGTGTTTTGTTTCAAAAACTGGCTATTAGATTCCTTAAAAGCAATTATCTGATAATGAACATCTCTTGAACGCTTTAAGTGCATCATCAATTTTTTTTTAAAGAAAAAGGAAAAAGTTTTTGTTGTTTTTTCATCATTTAGTCATGTTATGGTAGTTTTTCGCTTTAAAATAGAAGAAAAAGAGAAAAAGATTTTTTTCTTTCTTATTGATTAGTTGCATTAGAATTTTTCGGACGTCGTTTTGTTCGCATGAACCTCTTAACTCTCCTGTAGCTAGATTTCATTCAAACAAAACGAATACAGTTCTTTCATGTAGTTGCATCTAGAATTTTTCGAGAGATTACATTCGCTAAGGCCAGAAACTGAAACTTAATTAAAGATCAACAATAAAATTTATTCAATGAACCAAACAACGCATTGGAATTTAACGCTCATACTTTAGAGGTCTAGGCTAGAGACATGTTCCGGCGTCGTTAAGCCTGGTGGTTTATCGTCAAGTGGTTGGGTGATTCCTCCACAGTGAAACGATAGGTACCAGTACGGACTGTGCTCCCATGTACCGTCGCGTATAATTTGGGAGACCCCTATAGGATTACAACCTTTGATCCATAGGAAGCCGAGTCTGCCGCCCTACGGACCGTAATGCACTGAACATAGCATTCGGGAAGATTGACTCCAGTACGGGAAGTCCTTGGTGATCTTCTAATCACTAAGGTGTATAAGCAGTATTACGGTTCGTTTGGCACACCCTCTTCCCTAGATTTCCAAAGTAGTCAGCTTTTGATCCTTTTCAGACTGTCTAACAGAAAAGGTGTAAGCCAGCAGCTTGTCACTTCGTGCTCGAAAAACATTCGAAGGAGACTAGAGTCAACTTTTTGTCCTTTTCTCGACTCTCTCAATATGAAAAGGTCAAATTAAAATGTCTTAATAATTTATCTGACCACGATCACATTACCCATTTAGATTTTGAGTGCGATAGTTTGACTAGGACTTCGTCTTTACATGGCAAATTTCCCGGGATTCATCAACCTAAGTCCCCCACCTGGTGGGGATGCTGGTCGTTTCCCTTCTCCTGGAAATGCTGGTGCCCTTTATATGGCAACACTAACTCTCCCAGGGTTAACTGTCGGGTTGCCAGTTTGGCTTTTTTCAAACTCTGTGGTCCCTTCTATGTCGGCTGATACTACATCAGTCCCGCCGCCTGCGCAACACCCAGTTGAACCACAGGTGGACCCCACCCCTTCGACACCTACTTCGACGACTCCTTCTTCGCCTGGTGTAAGTACCCAGGTGGCTAACAAGAAGAAGAAGAAGTCAACAAAGAAAAGTCAAACAAGGGAACGGTCACAAACACAAAGAAGGCTACAAACACAACTGTTGTTCCACCATGGACAACAGAAGACAGACTCCTTCCTACCCCTCCACCCAAGGTCAAGTTTCCATGCATACTTTGCAAAGAAAACCACCTCCTTCGAGATTGTCCTGGCATTCCCAGGGTCTTGAGGCTATGGGCTTGTGATCCAACTCGTCCATCACCGTCCACTATCCCTCACAGCGATGATACCCCTGTAGTTGGGAATTCGAAAGGCAAAGGGAAGATTAGACTCCCTTGCAAACTTTGTGAAGGTCATCACTTCCTTCACCTTTGTCCACTTATGGAAAAAGCCGCCTCTACGTTGGCAAGTCTTGCAAACCCTCCACCTCAACTCCCCGCTGGATATCAACGTCTTTCTGCCCCCGCAGATTGTCCTTCTACTGATGACAAGGCTGGTTCGCATACCTCTCTTGCTTAGTCTCCTCTTACAGCACCTGGTTCCATCCAGCTTATTCCCGATCAACCTTCGGTCGGCGATTGTGCCAGTTCGAGTTTACCATCAGTTGACCAACCTGTTCCAGATGAAGGTCATAAACAGGTTCTTCATGTTTCGTCAACTTCTAAATCCGACGACGATCCTCTTATCCATTTTGATTCAGAGGGTCCTCCACCGGCTCAGTTTGAGCATACAGGCAGTTATCTGCTTCCCCTACCCCGCAGCTCAGCTGTCTCCTTTGATTGGAGTCAATTGACCTCCTATCGCCTCCCATCCCATGTACCCTTCCAGATCACCGTGCATGCCTATGACACAGCCCTACCTGGCACCATCATGGATGAAGGCGCATCAGCTAGCCTTATGTCATATACTACTTGGCAAGCTATCGGTTCCCCGCTGCTTAAACCGATCACACATACTCTATTGGCTTTCGACGGAAGATCATGTCAATCGTTAGGAATCCTCCCTCAGTTACCTATTACTTTGGGCGGAAAAACTGTTTTTCTAGATGTAATGGTTACCCAAAATGCTCTTGGGAACAATTTTCTCCTTGGTCGTGACTACATCTATGCAACGGGGGCTATAGTTTCCTCGCTTTTCCGCGTAATCTGTTTTCCACATAACGGACGGATTGTCACTATTGACCAGTTGTCATTCTTTAACTCCCCCCTACCATGGTCACCCCCTTCCGGTCCTCCTCCGTCAGTTGCCCCTGCCTCTTCTCAGGTCAACTATGTGAGTACCTTTCCCCCATCTCCACCTAGCACTACCCACATGGTCAACAGTGCTTTGGGGGCATTAGATTCCGGTCTACACGGTTTTGAGCTCCCATCGGGAGCGCCACTTCAGGAAGCCCCGCCTTCCTCTTCTCTATGATTGTGATTGGTCGGAGCATAGTTCGTTTCCTATGTCAAGCTCCGTAAAAAATGAAACTAGGATTGTATCGAGGATGGTTTTGATCGTGTCGCAACCTCGTTAAAAAATGAAACATGATTGGTCGGAGCATAGTTCATTTTTCAATGTCAAGCTCCTTAAAAAATGAAATTGAGTCAGATGAAGGATGCAAACCTCTGTTTGTGCATCAACCTTTGTTTTCACTTTGAGCATCGTCTGATGCACAAGCAGGGCTTTGCATTCTCGTCGAGCATAGTTCTTCATCTTGTGTCAAGCTCGTTAAAATAATGAAACAAGCATCGAGGATAGTTTTCTTAATGTCTCAACCTCGTTAAAATAATGAGACACTGTATAGTCGAGGATAGTTCATACATATTATGTCAACCTCATTAAAATAATGAACCGGGCGTCCGTGTTTTTCACTGCTCAACCCTTTACTCAACCTTCAATCCATTTTCAATGGATTCAAGCTTGGGGGGCATACACCTCGGATTGACACATCACTTAGCTACACAATCTTTGGGGGCACGCGCGTTGTTTTTCACCTTCCATCAAGCACAGTTTACATGAATTTCACATGTTTTTAAGCTTGTATAAAAATAAAATCTTGTATAAAAATAAAATATGTGCGTGTATACGTTTTCCATCGGGTCGTTTGTTATGCGCTAGATACATTAGATCACATATGTGTCCAAAAAGTCGCATAGCATATAAAGCACATTCACATGTATAAAGATCCATCCA
>APFE030022118.1:448-15467 GCA_000404065.3 Pinus taeda
ACGGAAAAGGAGCTGCACTAAGGTCCGGACCGGGTGGTTTCCCCAATGTTGTTGCAGCGATTTTCGAGGCCTCAACATGACCCCAAATCCAAGATAACCTAATCCATTTCATACTCTCCTATCTGTGCGGTCAATCTCATCTCCTGTCCCATCCTTGTCTTATGCTTACCAATATTTCGTATGACTTATGGCTCACTTGGCGCAGTTTTAGCACATCTATTTATGAGCTCTTTTAACCCTTTCACAGCCTTACTATCGCGTAGTAACTTCATATAGGTCTCCAAGGAAGTTGTGAGCATAGAGGGGTCCATCTCTAGATTAGGATTATCCTTGCCTCATAAGGTGGAAGCCTTAGCAAAGCTTCTTAGCTTCCATGAAGGTTTCATGTACGCATTCCAGATCGAACTCAACCTCCTTCACCAGAGGTTTGCGGACCCATGTAGTGTCTTTTGGCTATTTCCCCTTGTCATCTCCCATTGAGATTCCACTTCTGGGAGCTATATTTATGTTTGGATTCTTTGTGTGGCTCAGACCTCATCATCTGTAGGTTCTGAGTTGGCGAGGGTAGTAGCACCTCTTTATCACGTATCCTCGCTATCAACATAGGATAGTATTTTGTTTCATGATTGAATAACATGCAATACTTGCACGAAGGATGTGTTGGGTTAGTGCAATTGTAGGCATAGTGTCCTAGCCCTCCGCAATTGTAGCAAATCAAATCTTCTCGACCTCTACTAGGTCCTCCTTCACCTTGGCCTTGTCCGCGCCCCTGAAATCCTGTCCGCACCATTGCTGCGCTCTAGTTAGGGGGCCACATTTCAGCCTGAACCCTATAGGCGGGAGTTCTATCCATTATCAATTCATAACTTCTGCAATTATGCTCATCATGCCCTACCGACCTACAAAAGTTGCATAACAGATGTTGCGATGTCTGTACATACTTATGTAGCAAATGATAGTTATTCGTGGCATATTTTCCTGCTACTTAAAAGATAGTGCACCAAAGTTCAAGCCTCGCATTCGGTCTTGCTTGAGCTTCTGGCCTTAATGGCATTGGTCCTCCTCCTATAATGTAGTTTGCAAAGACTGGGCAATGGTCCTTGTCATGTCCCTAGCTCTTGCATTTCAGGCAGCATACCTCTTTGCGCACCTCTGGTAGAACCGTCCTATCCTACTTTAGACTTTGCATTTCAAGGCACAAATTCTTTAGCTGTACATGGATCTGTTGTACCCCCAGATTTGGATCTTGCATCGGCGTATCATGTAGTCTCATCGCAATCTCCAAGGCCTCTGCCTGAGTTCTTATCTTCTATTGTGACAACGCAACACTTATGTGTGGCAGTATCGAATCCACAAACCACTCATGATGATGTCCGTATGTCAAATTCATGGTGGCTTTGTAGATTGTACACTTCAACCTCTAATTTAGTTCCCAAGGCGTCTTGCCTAGTTGCATTGCGATCTCCTTGAATCCTACCATTGACTACGGCTTAGATTTAGGCCTAGTGAACTCTCCATTTAGTATTGTCTAGATGTCTTCCACTCCAGCATTCAGGTTATCATTAAAGTACTTGATATACCAGGTTAGCGCATGATCTTGCAGAGCACTAACTAATGTCGCCTTCTTTATATGATCATCTGTAACACCTTGAGCTTCCCATAAAGCCTTCACAACGAAATATAATTAGTCCAGATCCTCATTTCCCAAGCCTTTGAACAAAGGTAGCTTCACTATGTTTGCCACACTGAATTGCGGTGGAGGTGGAGGTGGTACAGGTGAAGTTCGAGGTGATTGTGGTGAAGTTGGAGGTGGTATGGGCAGAGGTGGTATTTGCAGTAATCCTTGTATTATGAACTGAATAGCACTTCATGGAGAAACCTTTGCTATCCCTTCCTCGTCACCTCGTGTAGGAGAAATTAATGGACTATACTCCGAACCCTTTATTCCTTCATTCCTATAAGTTTTTCCTCTTTGCGTAGTATTGAACATCAAGGAAGCTGCATAACCTATTGTTCGCACAATAGCATTTTAATCCAGGTATTCAAAGATTTCACGTACTTACCTCATGGTCTTTTGAAAAAGCGTCTCTCCGCATTGATGTCGCTGACAAAGGTATCGACTGCAAATTCAGTCACAAATCCTCCTATGATCCGATCGAGCCAATGGTTGACAATCTAGGTGATCTTGTCCTTAGATGCTTCCAATTTCTGTATTAGTTTCAGTGTCCAAACAATAGGACCGTCAAGTTTCAACCTTCCTTGGTTATCTACTAGCTTCACAATCCACTCATATAGCTCAATTGGGAAGAAGCAGAAAAAGATCTCGTGGATATCTATATATGGGTATCTGTTCAACCATTATTCCTTTGTTAGTCGCGGGTTTCTGTTCCACTAGGCCATGAATTCATGGAGCTTCCTATCCAACCTATCTTCGATCTCTCTCTTAGTAGGATTCCTGTGATACGACATCACACATCCCTTATGAAGATTCTGGTCCCGTTAATGGAATCATTTGTTGGCTTGAGGGGGCCTAACCCAAGTTTAGTGTTAATTAGCCAAACAATTCCCTACATTATTGGCCCTTTCGACATCATCCCACGGAGTGCAAACTGAATTCTCACCTAAAGTAGTATGGGGGGATGCTGGAACCAAGTTTTCGCACCCTGAGATGGTTGTGATGTCGTTTGATTTCCTCTATCCCTGCCTTCGCTAGGTCGCTTTGCTTTAGAGATTACAAGACAAGCCCTCTATTCCATCCTTCAATACCTCCGCGAAAGGGTATGATCGACCTTCACATAGCCCTAACTTGCTGCTCAAGTATTTTCACACTGCTATGGTAGCGTGCCATGTAGATTCCCCAATTAATTTAAGTAACTTACTTATCTTATCAAACAATTATAGTTAACACCATGTAAATAGATATTCACAAAAGCATTCAGTTATTCAATGTAATTGCATTCATTCACGCATCATATAAGCATAATAAACGAAACTCATACATAAAGTATCCAGATGCATCAACAGAGCAAAGACACAGAAATTGCAGAATATCTCTCTTTATTAATATCTTCCAAGTGTTTACAACCTTTTTCCACCCTACACACATAGCTGCAGGGGTTCATGCACTCAGCTGTAGACTTCTACCCTAGGCCTCTGCGCACTCAGCTACAGAGCCTCTACCTATGCTACAACCCAAGACTTAGATTTCTTTCTTCAAAGCTATGACTATCTTACATTGTGTGTCTCTAAAACTACTTGGAGCTTAGCTCTTTTTATACAATCACATGGTCCATGGACCATGGGTAGATCTCTAACAACCAACTTTACTTTAGAAAACTAAGGGTGGACTACCTTTTATGACACATGACACCTTCACGCTCCGCGACCATAAAATGTAGTCTTTACAATTTAATTATAGAATTTGACTCAAACATGGGCTTTTAGCCCCAAAACTGCTCTTGGGGGATCCCGCTCCCAACACCTAGGTTAAGCTCATTTTAGCTGTCACAATTTAATTCAATTAAATTAAGTTATGGTCAGTTAAACTAGTTTTAAATATTGGAGGAACTATTGGAAGGTCAAGTTGGGGAAGTGGAAGTTCATCCATACTCAGTGATAATCCTGATAACTAATAGCTCAACCCAAAATAATTGTTGCATGCAGAGAATTCGAGTTACCCAACTGAGATGGATATTCCAAGGTGGTGTGATAACACTTGTAGCATATTCCAATGTGTAAATGTGGTGCATGCATTCAGAGGAAGGACCTATAGGAATTGCACAATTCAATAGTGGGAAGTTCCTAAATAATAGGGGCCAATTTCCTAGAGGAACTAGGCAAGGAAATATGAGCTTGGAGGGCTTGAAAATTGGCTAAGTGTTGACCAGAGTTAGTCAGTGAGGTAGAGGGATAGGCTATTGTTGGGGCAAAGTGATTGTCTATCATTTAATTTGTCAACCCGGGGGTTTCGTAGACTTGTGAACTATATGTGCTAGAAATTGTCTTTCAGTTTAGATCAATCTAACTACAAAATAACAAAAACCAATTCATCTAATCTATGAAATCAAATAACGAAAATGAAATTCAACTAACTTGTGAAATAAAAAACATCTAATGCATGCTTATTTACTCCAGCATTCAATTATGAAGTGTTACCTTCTTGAGATGATGTGTAAGCAACTATTTATACTTTAACTTCTAAAGTCCTAGAAAAACAAGTAAAGTGTGCAAAAAATAACTCAGTAATTGCATTATCAAATATTCAATATTGAAATATGATTAAATCAATTCTTAGAATGATCTTTAGGAATATCAGTTAATGCAATTAAATGAGGATCTTAAAAGAAAATATAAAATCACGAAAAAGTAAAGCTCAATGATTGCATAGGTTGAATATTCAATCACCCAATTTGAAGTCACCTTCTTGGCCTGATCCTTTATTCGATAATACAATGAATTGATGGTTTAATCTAAGAATGTAAATAACAAAACATGAAAGGAAACTAAATAACTATGAGCCCTTGCCTCAAACTTAATCCAATTAGAAAACGCATAAATCTTCCCTATTGAAATGTTTTTAGAAAGGCAAAGATTACACAATCATTCTAAAAATAATACTAAGAAAGAAAATAAACTTTAATCTATAAAAGAAATTAAATCTCACAATCATTAGATGGCCATTCGAATGGTGTATAAGGATGGCAAGTGAAGAAGCTCCATATGCAAGCAAAACCAATTCTTCAAATCTCCAATTATAAGCTCCAAATTCTCTATTGAAAGCATGAGCATTTCTCCAACTTTACACATACCTTTCAAAGGAAAAGGCTCTCCTATTTATACAAAAACATAAGAAGCTACCCTATTTAATGAGGATCTACTAAAGTCTCATATAGTTACAACCAAATGGCTCATAATGAGACACATATCCCCTAAGTGTCTCATAGAGTTCTAATCCAAATAAGAAATGATGAGACACCTCATAGAGTTACAATCCAAATAGGACACATATCCTTCTTTGACCTTTATCCAAATCTCCTTTGAAGGGAATTCGAATTTGAGCATTGGAGGCTACATAAGGGCGACTTGGAATCTTCCAAATGACCTACACATGTCATGAAACTCAAGCCACATATATAGATACATGAAACCATGTTCATTTCCTAGTTTTTAATCATAAATTCACTTTAAACACATAAAATAAATAACTATGGTAAATAAGGATCCTCACCCATATATTTATGAAAATGGTGGCTAATGAAAGATTATGTGGTTATGGAGTTGCAACATGTGAGTGAGATGGTGGTGATAAAGGTGAAAGTGAATATCAATCTAAAGACATTTTTGAGGCCCAACATAGCCCCCAACTAGAGTAATTGCATGTCCTCATTCAAATATTGCATTAATTCCTTTGATTTTCTTGGAACATATTTGCTTTTGAATGAGCTTGGCTTATATCATATGTCCTTATACTTTGCATTTGACAATTTTATTTATTTTTGCAAAGTATTCCTTGTCATACATTGAATTGAAACATGTTTGGTTGGTTCTTGTGTTTTAACCAAATTCTAATTGGTATTGGTTCTTTTGTTTCAATACCTTATTTCTTTTTGTTGCAACAAGATTCATTAAACATATTTAAGAATGCATCTTTAAAATTAGCCATATAGTATGCTCATAATTTAGGCATTATTTGCAAATCATATAAATTTTTTATCCATAATGAAATCATAATTGATTAGGACAAGTATGTTACGATGAATGTAGATGTGTGATGGTGTATGATATATGAATATGAAATGATGTCCCTTCCCCTCAACTAAAGATATGACAATGTGAAAGAGGAAGTGAGGAATTTACCAAAGTTAGAATTTTAGTATTTTAAGGAATTGCATGACTAAAAATTAGAAAACCACATACCTTCACTTACCTTCAATGTGCATGAGTTATGGAAATTGAAGAGTGGCTACTTCTGGATCATGGAATGAAATGTAGAATTCATTTGCTTCTTGGTTGCATAAATGGTGGATGAGGCTATGAAGTGGATTTTTTATTTCTCTTGCTAAATCTGTTGTATCTACTGCAAAATGCTGAAATGATATAGTCTTTAATCGTTATAAAACTGATGGTACAACTCTAGTCATGCGAATAAATGTGTCGGTGTCAAGCATGAAGAGAGGTCATTGGATTATCGACCATTGATGAATGTCATTAACCAATGCAAGGCAAACTCGCCATTAATTTCAACGAGTGCCAAGGTACCTAAGCACATCTTGTGACGGGCAAATAAATGAGCCGATTTTGAGCCATTAGGAAGATCCAACGATCAAGGGACATTGATGTATTCCCATGATTGTTGGCAAGAGAGCCTGTCATTAAGGCATACAAGCCTCAAGGTACTAATGAGGACTCTAGCCCTGAACCTAGATAATGTGTCAATGTCGATAGGCCAAGGCTTGTTAGAAGGAAGGCCTTAAGGAATTCTCCATCATCTAATGTGAGCATGAAACAATGATTTTGGAGGACTATGAATAAAAAATTTTGCAGTGGATCAAGGTTATTTGACGGAAAGGAAAATAACAAGTGAATGGAAAGTAAAAGGACAAATCAACATGTAAGCGAGTTGAATGTCTTTATGGAAATGGGTTATGGGTTAGTGAAAGCAAGGCAGGAAAATATAGTTTCTATGAATAAAAATGAGCAGTGAAGGAAAATGAGATGAGAATTTTTATTGATTGACTAATGTGATTGCAAAGGAAATGAGATGAAGGTTTTATTGACTGAAGGAATATGGATGCAATGGAAACATTGGCATCTGAAAGGCTTGCAACTGTTGGATCTGATATGCATTAGCATGTGCTCATGCATTGATGTTTCATCTCTGTTGCTACTCTGATCATTTTCTTGTGAAATAAATGTCATCTTTGAGAGACACTATTTGCTTATGGTCATTTGTTCTTCCTCATAGAAGTTGCAAAAAACTAGTACTTCTTCTCCAATGGATTGTAAGGTTATCAAAATAGAGAGGTGATCAATCTCTTTGTTAATGACATTTACATAAAAAAAATCAGTACTATTAAACAAGTTCATGAAAGAGAACCAAAAGAGTTTATACCTGTGTCGAAAGTAGTGCCTCAAGTTACATGTTGTTTCTTTTCAGCAATTTCTTCATTCTTTACTATTTCAAAATATGATAATAGCTTCCTCATTTTGTAAATTTCATCGAGATATTTCCAACGATGCTTGAATCATTGAATTCTGATGTCGTATGAGAAATTTAGACTGTTTTGAAATTTTTATGAAACAATGAAAATTGTCATGTAAAATGTGGCATGAGAACATGATGCTATAGTGAAAGATGATGTAAGCAGATGAAATGGCATGTTAATCATGAATTTCTAGTTAGAATTCATTGTTTGAGAAATAAATCATTTATTTAAATGCATAGCTACAGAATTGTCAATTAGCTGTAGAATCGTTGTTCAGTTGCAGAATGTGCACAGTTTCTGTAGCGAAAATCCTGAGCAAACAACCCAAGTTAGTAAATAACCAAAAATGAATTCAAAGAGAAAGAAACAATGTTGTGGTTTACTGGAGCCAAAATCCATTGATAATTGTAATGCCTCTTTCAAAAGAATTAGATTTTTTTTTTTTTTTTTTTGCTTCAATAGGTGTGTTTGAGTGGACCATCACAACAACTCTTTTCTCAATTTGCTCCATTCATGAAATGAATTTTCATGTCAAAATTTTTATGACAATTTTTTTATGGTAATTTTCTTAAAAAAAAAAACTAATGAAATATTTACAAAATAAAAAAAAATGAAATAGAAAAACAGAACATTAAACATATTGATCATAAAACATAACATATGTATTAAAAAAAAAGAAAAATAAAAACACATGTACAAACTTAAAATATATACACAAACATTATATTCCATTAATACAAATATAACAAAACATAACAAAAATCAAACATTACAATCATTAATGTACAAATGTTATTAAAAAAACAACATAAAAACACATAACAAATCATAACATATAACAAAACACTACAAACATATAATCATTAAAAAAAACAACGTAATAAAAAAAATGAAATTTCCATGTATAAAAGGTATATGAGAAAAATGCAGTAACCATAAGTAGCTTGCTCACACTGGTGAAATGTCATCAACGGATGATCCACTTAATATATCTACAAAAAATAGGATAGAAATGCAACAGATTAAGTGACAACGCCCAAAGGATGCATAGACTAAAGAATTGTTTTGCTCAAAATCAAATCTGGGAGAAAAGGTTGATTGTAACTAAGTGAATTGCTATGATTGCAGAATATGTCCAGGATGACAATGGTGAAATGGAAAAATGTTTTTATGCCCATGAGAATGTGGAACGGATATGAGTTGGTCTTCATTTAGGGTTAACTGGTTGACTAGCCAATGTTGAATCAGGGGTTTTGCCATGTGGCTTGACCATTACGTATGGATAGGTTGCAATATTACCACACTGATAACAGTGGTTTGGTGTGCAACAATTTGCTTCCAGAAAACCAATGGCAAACAAATCCCTATCACCAGTTGTATTAATAACCTCTTCTTCTTAAATCATTGGAACTCGAGAAATATATGTGGCAGATCTTCCTTCTGTAAATCAGGAAAATCAAATTTATTGCATGGCCACAATTTCCATCTGTGCATTAAATTCTAAACCCGTTTCTTCTCACACAGTCAGTGAAACAATGTCTTGAAGAATCTCAGATTTCTCTCAAAAGGTTGTGAAATTGAAGAAACCGTTTCTATTTTATTTAAGTCGGCCTATCTTGAGAAAAACCCATGTCTCAGTTTTCCGAAATTCATTTTCATTTGGCTGGAAATCGCATTTTAAAATTGACATTTTTAAGTTTTGCGCATTTCCTCCACTCAGGAAACTGTTGTGGTTGAATTTTTTTATTTGCAGGTTTGTTGTTGGTTTTCGTTAGGAATAGTTCATCTAGGACCTATATCTCAATTGAAGAAATGTCTTTTCTACAGTGTTGATTAGTTGAATAAGCAGGGAACCAACTTTTCCCATCAGACACCAAAATCGGTTTCAATTCTAGTTCTCCCTCTAACTGAATGAAGCACAGGAAGGACAATGCATACAAGTGGGCAGTGATGAGTGTTGACCTAATTGCAACCATGCTCCAACTGGGATTCATAGATTTCAAGAGTGTTGTTACACTTGTTGAAATCTCCACAAAATAAAACCTCCAACTAATGCGTAAGTCAATCTCATGAACCTCGCAACCATTCAACGTTTTAATCAATCAATTGCAACAACAAATACCAATGATTAGAAGTTGAATTTCACACTGAATTCATTTTTTTATTTGTAGGGTGACTGAAGTCCCCAACAACCAAAACTAGGTTCAATCTTGACGATTCACCATTATTTTACTTGCCAAGAAACAAAATGGTTTACTGCGGAGTAGATTAATGTGCCAAGACTAGGATCTCGACGACATATGCAATTTTTATTTTATTCATATGTTGAATGCCAAAGCCCAACCGTGAAAGATTGGATCCAATGCTACGGTTCTAACATTGTAGAAATTCATTTCTCAAACTTCATTTTTTTCAAACTCTCAAACAATGTTTGTGTCAACTCGTTGTCATTGGTTTTTGATTTTTTTTTATCACATATAGTGGGTTGTTGGTCACTTTAATTGCCAGTTAAAGTGCTACATAAATTGTCAACCCAGGGAAGCCTGATTATTTCAAATGCAACTACGTACTATATGTACTCAATCTTAAAATCACTAAAAGTTGTAGTACAAACAAATCACACCTTGCTTTAACAACTAAAGCTCCACTCTGTGTTACAACAATTATACTCTATTGCAGATATCTATCAAGGAATGCTTATTTCATTTAAGGAATAATCTAGCAGAAAGAAATAAATCTGCAAAGGAAAACAATGGCTATGTTGTAAAAGAGAATCAGGACCCTATCCCCGGAGTGGGAACCTTCAACACCTGCCTCTGTTTACCTAGCTTGCCAATTCACTCTATAAACTTAATCACTGGTGAGACACTCATGAAATAACTTTAATCAATGAAACAATCGATTAAGAAAGGGACAAAGTTTCAGCAAAGGTAAAGAAATATCAAGAAAATAGTACTTGTTAACAAGGTATGAACAAAAATCACACTTGACACACTGCAGAAATATAATGGGTGAATATTGTGATGAAGGTGGGCCCTGTCCTTCTCACAAGATTCCCCAGGAGATGAGAACTAGAAAAAGATGTCCAGAACAAGAGTTTTATTCATCCATCAATATGTCATGTTACAGAAAGAAAAGATTCTAGTCCTATCCCTTCAACTGAGCCTTTCCTGTAGTCTATTCATCCCCCTTCTAATGTAGATGTCTCCTATTTATAAAGAGGAGACATATATTACAAAAGATTTACATTTTAAACTCTATTTCAACCCATTATACAAAAATAGGGAAATCAGTTTCCCATCAACAAAACGCTGTTACAATAATATTGTCTTTAGATTACGGACGTTACATCCAATGTAACAGCTTCCTCGGTGATCGATCTGGTTCCTCTGTTGCTGTCAAATTTGGAACGCAAATCTCAACTGTTTCATCTTCGAGATTTACGTGCCATTCTTGCTGCTTCAGCAACTGCAAAAATAGTCCTGCCAACTCTAGGCAGTTTCAGCAACGTGGGCTGCACATCATTCTTTAATTGTTCAACAACTAATCAATTCAAAGATTAACTATGAAGACAGCATGATTATATGTTAAATAATTAAACGTATAGTGTTGAAAAGGGTGATATTATAACAAAATGTATAGTCAGAAAGAGACAATATGAGGTCCTAACATCCCCCCCAACTGAAAGGGTTACATGTCTCCATGTAACTTTTACTTTGAGTCTGAGTCGGAGTACTAGAATGTACAGTGCAAATTTCTTATACAGTATGTATAAAAAGTGCTGTCAACCATGTCTCTAAAACGCTGGGCATTCTGAACTTTTTGCCATGCTGCAAGCTCCTCCTTTTTGGGTAACCTAAAGTCAGCTTTGTATTGCTGTGCTGGGAGCCAAAGAAGAGGGAAGTGAAAATGATAACCCAACCAATTCTCGGCACGCTGTTGAATACATTTAACATAGTTAGGTATTCGTGAAATTGCTGCCTAAAGATTAAGTGGGTTAAAGGGATGGTATTCCCTTCTCTCCTTAGGGCAATGTTCCCAGAATAGATTGTTTGCTTGTATGGCCAAAGTTCCCTAACATAATGTTGGCAGTCCTTTAAGACTTCTGCCTGTAGTTTTCTGATATGCTCAGTCATTCCTGGCTCTTGTAAAACCCATCGATGTTGAGCAATAAAAACAACGACATTCTGAGGCTCGGCTCGGATCCAGAGAAGGTAGTTCTCTTCATTGTGTGTTGTTGACATGAAAGCATTTTGCCAGGTAAGTTGGTTGGACAAGAAAGAAACGAAGGCTCTGATCTGAATGTCACCAACCAGAGGAATCAAATTAAGCTTCCTATCTTCAGGCATGGCCTCATTATGAAGATAGAGTTCACATAACAAGTTCTGGTCGCTAATTGATGCTTCTGCAAAAGTCTGAATAAACTGCGGAGGTGTAAACACCTTGTGGGGTCGTCCATCTCTGATCACTTTCACTTGGAGGAACGCTAAGCATTCACTTAAAAACACAGAATAGTTAAAGGATGGTTTTCTGGTGGCTAATAATATTTGAACTAACTCAAAGATAAGAGACAATCTAGTTTTCAATTCCTTATTTTCCTTATGCTGTGCATGAGAGTGTTCCAGGACTTCCCAATTTCTATATACATGATTCAGCCATAATGATTTATGTTCCTGTAATGTCTTTTCTTGTGACAGAGCATACTCTTTCTTCCATGTATCCCCCAGTTCTTGAAAACTTGAGGTCTGAGTGAAGACAGTCCTTGCACATCGAGGTTCAGTCTGAGTAAAGACATTCTTCGAAGACTTTGGTGCTGGTTTTTCAGCTTTAACAACTGGGGTAGGCCGGGGTACTTGTGGTTTCATTTCTTCTCCAGAGGTCTTTGAAGGCCCTGCTGGTTCTTGTGTAACAGCAGGGCATTCCTTTTTAACTATGAAAGGAGTAAATGCAGGAGTGGATCCAGGCAATGGGACTTTAATTATCTTATAACCATCTCGATGATAGAGATCACTACATTCGCTGCACATGTATTCATTATATCGATCCTTTTCTGCACTTTTCTCGGCTGCAGCTGCTACATGCGCTAAAGTATACAGATTGAGTTCTCTTTCATAAGCTTCCCTTGCCATCATTAACTCGTGCTTATAAACCTGAATCTTAGATTTCAAAAACTCATTTTCTTGTTGAAGGGAGGCTAAAGTGATAGGGCCTTCTGTAGCAGTTGCAGTCTCTGGAACTGGTGGATGAGAGGATCGTTGTTTGGTGGCAGCTTCATCATTTGCATCCTCAGCAGGTGGTTCTTGTATGTCAACTACTGAGTTAGTAGCAGCTATGTCTTGTTTTGTTTCCTGTTCATGATCGTCAGCAGGTGGTTCTTGTGTAGCACCTACTAGACTAGTAGCTGGTTCTTGTGTGTCACCTGGTGAGTCAGTAGCTAGTTCTTGTGGGACAGCTACATGCTCTACATCATCTTGGGTGTCTACTTTTGATAAATCAGTAGCTGGTTCTTGCGGGGCCGCTGCGTCTTCTGAAAGGAATGATGTCACAAAATCCTGAACTCTTTGCATTTCGGGACCCGAGGATGAGGAAGGTAAAGATTTAGGGGCTTGGGGGTGTGGTGGGGTATGGGGTTTTAAGATAATGGGCAGGGAATTTGGGATGATGGTCTCAGTTGTTGTTTCGGAAGAGGTCCTCGTTTGTCTTCGATGTAGGAAGGCGGGCAGGACAATGGTTTTTCTCTTATGAACACTTTTCCTTAGGGTAGGGGGATTATCAGTAATAGTAGCTTCTTTAATTGAAGCCCTCATTCTTCTCTTTAGTGGTGGTGCAGATTTTTCTTGTATTTTCCTTTTGAGCTTACTAATGGGAATATTATCGTCTGAGTTATCACTAGGGATATGGACAGTGGGAGTGGATGATTCGGCTACATTAACGGGTGGGGTAGATACAGAGGAGAGGTCAATTAGATTGTCTGCTGTAGGTGGTAAAACTTCTGAGGATTCCAAGATACTCCTAGGCTATTGTACAAAAGGATTTTCAATTTGTTGAGAGATTTCAGGGGTCTGTTGAGGATTTTCGGCATCCAATTGGGGTGTTTCGGCTGCTGGTTGCTGAATTTCAGCAGCTTCCTGGAGATTTTCTGCTGCCAGTTGAGGGATTCAGCAGCTTCCTGTGGTGGGTTGTTAACGGGAGGAGGATTATGTAGGGCAAAGCCCCTCTGGAATAGAAGCTGAACCAAGCGATGGTGAGTAAGGGAGAGGAGTGGGTGCTTTTCATTCACGGAATAATGTGACATATTCTTTAGACACCCAAGCAGATAGTATGGCATATTTAATAAACGACCATGTCTTAAATGATTCAACAACACAAAGTCATGCTGGTACACTACCTGGTAACGTCCCTCGTAGGTGAAGTAGTTCTTGACAAACTCTGCGACCTTTGGCCATGGAGGTGATAATGAATGAAGTGCAACACCCCTGCCTTTAGGTTCGACCCGCTCTCCTGGTAGAAGAAAATCTTGCTGTGCGTTCAGAATGAGGTGTTTACGACTGAACCAATGAATGCCATCGGCTGGTAATCCTAAAACCTATGCTGTATCCTCCTTTGTTACTGGAATTTGCACTCCTTGAACCGTAGAGTATCCTTCCTTTAAATTTTGTGCGAATTCCAGGAATTGTTGAGAGTCAAATCCCTGGAGCCTTTGGAAATAATCTACCCAGCCTGCTTATAGAAAAATTTGATATGCTTCCTAGTGTAGTTCCAATGGAGCCGTTGTGCCAGGTTCATGTCGAATAGCATTACCTCCCATAGTTACTGGTTCAGTAAAATGCAGAGTACAGAGCCGAGTTACCGTAGCCGAAACAGAGTAAGATATTGAAAATGAGGTTATGACACAATAAGACAAAGACGGGGTGACGAGACACGGTTGTGATAAAAAACGACGGTGATTGGCATATCATGGAATGATTGCAATATTTTGGTATTCCCCCCCAACTGTGGCTAAAATGATAAGTTTGAATGTACGACAATTTCTGTAATCATATAGGAATCTTCTCATTAACTACAGTTTAATATTTACACATAAACACGCATACCTCACGTTTTACCTTCGATTGTTGTGCGGAAAAATATAATCTCGTCGCTATAGATCACCAATGGTTATGAAAAAGGGTTTATAAAATATGAGGGTATTTGTATGAAAGGTTTTCTGTATTCACAGGAGGTGATAGTGAAGGAACACAATTATCAGGATGAATGGCTGATTCTGATTTTTTTGAGAGAAATTGATGCCTCAATCTCAGGAAAAATGGGAAAATTGATGCTTCTTAAGGAAAGATGGAAAAGGTTGGTGTTTCATCAATGGAGAGATTGGTGTTTTAGCAACGAAGAAAATGAGGAAAAATTGGTGTTTCAGCAACGGGAATAATGGTGTTTCAGCAGTAGGAAAAATGGTGTTTCAGCAACAGGAAAAACGGTGTTTTAAGGAAAAATAGGAAAATGTTGCTGAAGGGTAATGTGAGGGAATGGATTATGATTTGAAGTGAAATAGCAATGTTTCTCAAGCCGAAACTTGATCCTTCTTACAATAGAATTGTTCTTTTAAGCCAGCCTTCGAATCTAAAATCTGCAAAATAATGAATTGTAACATGGAAACTCTTGACATGGATTATTAGTTGTAGAAACTGTTTCTACAAATCAGCCAGCTCTGATACCATGTAGAAATTTTGAATAATATGACACTTATTCACAGAGATTATCTTGATTATACACTATTTGCGGAATGCATGCATAATACATAACCTCCTCTACGTTGA